>JAFEMH010005697.1:0-22500 GCA_022495995.1 Adenophora triphylla var. japonica
GGAAACTAAAGTTCTTACCTCGGCATTCTCCACCATGTGAGCGAAACTAAATCATTTACCTCGGCATATCACCGTAGGCCGGCCAATCTCCCAAATGACGAGGAAGCGAGAATCATTTACCTCGGTCTGTATTGTTAAGGCGGAAGTAAAACATTTGTGTTCCTCGGCGTTAGGTTCATCGAGAACATACAATCCTTATTCAACAAGGATTATACGGCGCGTGATCAATCAGGGATTATGTACTTATCAGCATCCAATTCAAGTCAAACAATGACTCCGCTTAAGCAAATCCAGATATAATTCCTATGTCCCTGAATTATATCTTATCTCTTTACAAGTTTATTTCAACATGGATTCTATCAATCCATTCCTATAAATACAAGCCCCATGGCAATGGATTTATTTGGTACGTTACTTTTTCACATTGGAGAAACTCTGTCAATTTGATTTCTCTAATATCCGGCCGTGAACTTACTCTCCCAGTAGGAGGAGCCTTTAGCCGGATCCGCCTAGAGCTTAGTTTACGTGTTTTCTCTTATTTTCAGGCCTTGCAATCGCCGGGCATTCAACGCTTGGATTTGGGTGAATTATGTGATTTTGGCATCATCGAGAGAATATTTACATTTCTTTCCTAATTTTCTTCTCTCTCTCTCTCTCTCTCTCTCTCTCTCTCTCTCTTAACAAAATTCTTTTGATCTCATCTCAATTTATCTTGAAAGATGAAAATTTTAATGCTTTTTCATTTGTTTACAATCGGTTTAAATAACCTATCTATAAATGGGTAATCTTTAATCTAGATCCGCTAATATAACTTGACTATCTATGAAAGCAATAATTACAAATATTAATATATATATTCCTAAGAGATAAGCAAACAATATTCTAAAGATATTGATGATTGATCTTCTGAGGAATTGGTGTCTTATCAATCTTCCTCAACGTGGCGGGGCCGATCACTTTGGCTCCTTGACACTGAGTCGAGAACCCACGACTAGCCTTGGATGTGTCTCCACAGGCGAAGGCGCTCGGGCGTGAGAGTAAGATCGCGAGTGTGTAAAGCTCAAATATGTATTGAATAATGAACTTCGAGAATACAAAATGGCAGGTTCACCTTTCACCATAGTTTGGTAGTGATGAAGTATTTATAGACCCAAGAGTGGTGTATTTTTAGGGGAGGGCTGACATGGCTGCTCCGAGATTGGCTAGCGGCGGTTACTTGGACTGATGGGGAACATGTCTATAACGGTCCACACTGATTTGTAGGGATGTGGTTATGAGGATTGTTCAACCAAATAAGCAGGCAAGTGTTAAGTCGTCACTTGTTGATTTAGGTCGAGGTCGCCTTCCGTGATATGGTCGACACATTGTCGGAAGTGAGAGCATGGTTCGTACCCCATGTAATATGGATCATGAGATGTCGGACTAAGTTAGGTCGGGACTGGTAGGTAGGATCATGGGCTTGAGTCGGCGTACTTGAGATGGGCTTTGGGCCTTGTTTTGATTGGACCGGCCCTTATTGGGAATGTTCAGGGAGACCAAGGGCACATGCAGTAGTGGACTTTACTCTGTTTGGCCCAACTCGACACTTTTGAGTATGTTCGGTGGCCCCTGACTTTCGAGTTGACTTCGTCGACTTTGGAAGTTAAGAAGATTTTCAGTGAAAATTGCTTTACTCGCAGTCGATGCTAGTCTTTGAAGTAGGTCGACCATGATGACGTGGCTTGCAATCCATCACGATCGTTGGCGATGAGACGAGTTGGGAGATGAAGGAGCGCCGATTTTTCGTAATGATTACAATTACGACGTTTGGAGACTCCTTCTCGAAAACCGCTTGAGTTTTTAATTTTGGAAAATTAATTTTCGATTTTCCTTTCCCTTTCCAAATTTAGGAAAATATAAATAGCAAAATCCCTCTTCGTTTAGAACTTTTACCGTCCTAAAGCACTCTTCTTCTCCGGTGACTAATCACGGGATTGCGGCAAGATTTAAATCTAGTTCTCGGCCCCGGCCAACGGAACCTACCTTACACAATTAATTAAGGTATTTCCCTCGTATCCTTGCTTTAAGGTTTTAATTTATGCCACTTTGTTCTTCGTTTCACATGAACCATGGCTAGGACCTTTAGTTGCGAACCGGGGAACGTGGTATGGCCTGCTGCTTTGTTAACCGTAACCGTAGGGCATCTGCAAGAATGTGAACGGTGAGTGGAAGTGATGTCCTTGGATGAGTGTGCACTCCATTTTGACTAGTTGGGGGTTGAATTACGAGATAGGGCTGCCCATTGTAGGAGAAATTGAAAATGTGGTGATTGACGACTCAAATGTTGTCGCTTTTCATCTATTCCATGAGCGCTTGACCATATCACCTTGTTTTATGTTAGGGACGTCCAAAAGCCCTCCTTCCTTAGAAATAGAATAGGTTTTCCGGGAGTCTAGGTCGTCCTTAGGTAGGTCGGCGAACATGATCATAGGGTGACTCCCCCTGCTTCCTCTTTTGCTTGTACGAGATATGGCGACTCAGAAGGGAAGCGCCTCAACTTCTTGGTCCTCGGAATTGTCAACGCCTTTGGGCCCGATGTGGTGCCGAGCAAGAATGAGAGGGCTATGTGCCCCGACGACCTACCCGTGGAAGGAAGAATATGGAATCCCGTTACGTTATGATCTGACAAATTGTGCCAGGGTGAATAGGGCGAGACTTTAGGGTGACCATCCTCGGCGGAAAAGATTTTATGGCCAAATACCGAGAAGTACTTTCACTAGGGATAAAACCAAGGTAGCTTTCTTTTTATGGTCAATTTGAAAGGTGAGTTGAGGCTACCATTGGATCCTTTCATCAATGAGTTTAAGGTGTATGGATGCCCTCCCTCTTGACTCGGTGCTAACACTTGTAGAGTCTTTGGTGTGCTTTTGATGGTGTGTAGGCTCTTGGGCCATGAGCCTTGTATGAAGGTTTTCAAAGAGTTTTTTGGTGCCAAGCTAGATAAGCATGATTGGGGGATTAGTACTCCTTCGAGCCTAACTCTCCCAAGTTGTTTGCCACCCTTCCTAATAAGCGGCTACTTTGGAACTCGCATGCGTAGTTTTGGTTGAGCAGAGGTGGGATGGGAATTTCCTCTACCAAATGACAGAGTCGACGTTATCGGTGAGGATAATTCTTGGGAGCCTCCTTGGTGTAAAACTTTGTATAGAAAGGCGTGTGCCACAGTCGAGATGGACCCGTCGGTTAGAGTCATTAGTGACAACCAAGTACAATTATATTCTAGGCGGGATGATGCTGGAGATGAGGTAGCGAGCCCGCTTGTGCTGTGAGAGGCCGGGTGTACCACGATTGGGTAACTCACTCTTTGGGGAGATTAGAGGAGAATTGTCGGTTTTGCCGGAAGCAAGGCGGATTCTTGCAAGAACGATGGAGAACACATTGGTGGTAAGGGTTTACTCGCCTTCGTTCATTAGCTCGTCCAATGTTAACTTGCATAAGTGATTTTTTATAGGCGTATAGGATTGCTTTGATACGCATACTTAACTTTCAGCTCGTCACTTGCTTGCTACTTTGTAGAATCGATCAATTCGTACATAGAAGCCCTTGTAATCGTATCTCTGTATTTATCAAATGGTTTGTTCATATGTAGAATTAATTCGTACATAGAAGCGATTTTATTGCATACGTGACTCTTAGCCCATCACATTTGTCTATTCGCATGTAGAAAGCGGTTAGCTCGTACATAAATCCGTTTTGAATTGTCACCACTGTACTTATCAAATTGCTTGCTCGTATGTAGAATTAATTCGTACATAGAAGCTGTTTCGTATTGTCGAACTAACACTTTGATGTCGTGCAGATTTGACTCCCGAACAAGAAGCGCCATGGTTCGAATTGTTGGAGTTTCGACAAGAAAAAGGCTAAGAGGGCCCACGGAGCTGTGAATGCTAAGGCAAGCGGAGAGAGAGGGAGGCCGGCCTGTGAGGAATAATTTACTCTCGAGGACAATCTTTGGGCTGATCCCGATGGAGGAGGTCGAGATAGAGGACCTTCAGCGAGTGGCTCCCATTCCATGAATGTGAATGAGGGAGGAGGAGGAATCCGGCGGGTCGCCTAGGCCAAGTCGAGCTACGATCCGGTTCGAGGCCAATGCTGCGACCTGCGGAGCCGAGATGGCGGGGTCCGGCCCGATGAATGTGGTTGAAATTAATGATGATGCCGTCGAGGAGGAAGATGATCGGGCGTTGAGGACAAGAAAAAGATCAAGGTGCGGAAAGAGAGCGAGGCGAGTCTCCCAAATCCACTCCCTCCTCCTAGCCCCTCCCCAGGAGCCAAGAATCCATAGATGCTTTGATTCGAAGCTTAGCGATGTTCCCCCTCTCGTTGGGGTCAACGGCATGACTTCGCCGCTATCTGGTGACGGCTTGGTCAAGTGGTGGTGAGAAGGGCCTTGGATGTAGATCTCTAGCTCACTTTGCGAGATAAGGGGATGACTCCGGAGGAATTCACGGCCCGATGCTGGGTTGAGTACACAGCGAGGTAAACCTTTACTTTTCCTTTCTGTTTGGTCGCTTATTACATTAGTTCGGCAGTTCACCTTCTATGCCTTAGCCGAGCTAATACTTCAATGTTTTCTCTAATGCGAGTCTCTCACCATGAACGAGCAAGCTAAAAGCTCTTGGAGGCGTCAATTGAGAGGAGAAGCGAGGCTTTGCGTGATTACTCCAAGAAGGCACAAGTTGGCGATTTGAGGGAGAAATACAATGATACGGATAACTCGTGTGAAGCCAATGAAATGGTGAAGACGAAGGCCACTGTCCGATCTTGCATTTCTTGAATCTAAGATCGAGAGGTAGAAGCGGAGAGGGATGCGAGAGAAGAAGGAGCTGGAAAAAACCAAGGCGGGCGGCCCACGGTCAACAAACTTACGAAGGAGAAGGATGCCTTCATGCTCGAGTTGCATGAACGGCATCGACTTGAGAGAGAAGAGTCGAGAAAGACCTCAGTGGCTGTTGAGAAAAGCTGCTAAGGATGCCTCTGAAGCCGCGGTTGAGAAGTTCAAGGAAGGGGCGAGTACTATGATGCCATCGTGTAACAGGCACAAGATTTTCTTGAGGTCGGCAAGAGACACATGGCCCGTCGTGCGCTTATGTAGATCAACGGCTACGGTTACCGTCGAGCAATTAGCTCGTTGGTTTGCGAGTCTCAATATGATATGACGGCTCGTGGTGGTCACTCGCTCAGTTCCTTACCTTGAAAATGATCTAGCTTTCATTGCCCCGAGAGGATGAGGAGGATCAGCTGCGAGAAGTGGGAAGCTCCCCTGTTCTTGATAGAAATTTTGATGTGGTTTGGCGGAACTCGACGATCTTTGAAGCCATGGATGCGAGCGACGGACATATTCGAATCGGGTAAGCCCGTAGAGCCCCGGCAACGAGAAGATGGTGAAGGTCGAGCTTCCATTGGCGACCAAGGCGTGTAGTCCAAGACTCTTGATTTTATTGAGTTGTAATGAACAAGTCCCAAACAATATCTTTGTCTTTTTGTCTAACATTATACGTATGCCTTATCCCCGGCTTTTTGGGAGGCATAATACTTTTGTAAGTTAATTTACGCTTTCCAAGTCTTGGCCCGCTCTTGGGAGGCTTTTCATATTTAATCTTAGGCGACCTTTGTTCTCGAGAATGTTGTATGTTTTCCATTCCATATTGTATGTCGAGCTAGATGTAGATAATATAAATGAGTCAACTTGAGCCTAGAGGCGACTTGATCTTGTTGGTTTAGTCGACCTCGAGACTTGGTTAACTTTTGTGAACAGAGATTGATCATGAGTCGAACTTTGTTCATACCATTGAAAGCGGCCGGGGTCGAGTTAATTAGGACCCAAGTTGATTAGGAATCATACTTGTTGAATGAGCAAGGCGATTAAGAATCGAGCTAAGTAAATCAAGGCGACTAAGAGTCGAGTTTGTTAGAACTAAGTCGACTAAGAGTCGGACTTGTTAAGTGAACAAAGGCGATTAAGAATCGAGCTTGTTAGAACAGAAGGCGACTAAGAGTCGAGCTTGTTAGGGTGAAGGCGACTAAGAGTCGAGCTAAGATGAGCCCGACTAAGAGTCGAGCTCGTTAGAACGAAGTCGACTAAGAGTCGGACTTGTTAAATAAACAAAGGCGATTAAGAATCGAGCTTGTTAGAACGAAAGGCGACTAAGAGTCGAGCTTGTTGATATTAATGTAACACTATGTTTGATCGAATAAACTGCGCTTTTCATTGAAGTAGGAATCATGCTTACATCAATTCGAAACTAGCTTTAACACGAACTTGAACTTTGAAATTGAAAACTAGAAGTAGTATTTGATGAGGTGAGTAGCATGCCAAGGATGTTTCAACTTCGTCACCTCCGAGGGATGAGCTATCATGTAGGTTCCTTCCTTGACGACTCGAGTGACCACATAGGGACCTTCCCGGTTAGGAGATAGCTTGTTCTGCTGGGTCCTTTTACCCGTTGCTTCGATCTTTCTCGACACATAATCTCCCAGCTTGGAGCGACCTTGCCTTGACCTTCTTGTCGTGGTAGCTCTTAGTTATTTGCTTGTAGTTGACCATTCGGAGGTAGAGTTTGTTTCTCGCTTCTCGTCGATCGAGGTCCAAGTCGATCAATCTGTTGGTGTCATTACGCTCTTGATTGAAAAAAGTCACTCTAGCGGTGGGAAATGCGAGCTCGGCGGGTGCCATTGCCTGCGACCCGTATGTGAGAAGCAAAGGGGTTTCCCAGTAGGCCCCAAGTGGTTGTACGGACTGCCCCGAAAGAGCAAGGGGAGTTCGTCCAACCAATTGTTACGATCGACCTACGAGTCTGTCTTAGCGAAAGATAGAACAAGTTTATTTCTTTGCCTCGAAGCTTGGCCATTTCCTTGAGGATAGGCGGCAGAGAAGATTTCCAATGTTTGATTCCAATCTCGCTTCATCTACGCCGAAGGTGCAGGAGGGCGTAAGCCATTGTCGGACACTATAGCTCGAGGAAAACCAAGCCAGAGCAACAAATGAAGTCATGAATAAAGTTGATAGCATTTTCCTACGTGATGCGAGCTAATGGTTTGGCCTCAACCCATTTAGTGAAGTAATCTATGGCGACGATCACATACTTGCACGGGTTTCCTCGGGGCGGGAGGGAAGGGTCCAATCAGTCGACGCCCCACATGTCAAATGGCCAAAGCTGCGATCACGGGAGTTTGCTCTGTTGTAGGCACGTGGGGAAGGTTGGCAAACCTTTGGCATTGATCACATTGCGAACAAAGTTGTGAGTGTCGGCTCTCATGTGTGGCCGATGGTACCCCAAAGTGATTAACTTGTCGGCAAGAGTCACGGCCCCGGGTGTCCACCACAAATTCCACTATGTACTTCGTGTATCAATAGGGGCGACCTGCTTGAGGTGGATGCACTTTAGTAATGGTCGAGTATAAGATCTTACGAGCAGGTCGCCTCCTTGAATGACATACCTTGGAGCTTTCTTTTTGATAGCTCGAGCCTTCTTCTCGTCATCTGGTAGCTCTCCACTTTCTATGTATGCCTTCATTTCCTCGATCCAACACTTCTCTGAGTCCAATTTCTTGAGGGATCATCTATGCATTGAATTTTTACTCTTTCATAAAATTTGGACTTTCGAGGAAGGAGATAGGTTAAATCATGTGGTTCATCCGAAGTGGCTAACTTGAGAGGAGGTCGGCTAGCTCATTGTCTTCTCGTCCAATTCTTTGAATCTCCCGAGAATTCCAAATCTTTTATCGGTTCTTTCACCGGAGTCGCAGTATTTGATCGGTGTGGCACTAAGTACCTCGTGCTCGCCTCGACACTGGTTGACTATCGGTGTGAATCCACGGTAGGCCATGATCTTAGTCGCTCCCAAAACACTTGGCGTATTCTATAGCTATCAAAGCTTCATATTCGGCTTTGGTTGTTGGAAGCATCAAACTTGAACCTTAGTGATTCCTCATACTACAGTTCCGGACTGCGGTTCAATTAGCACTATCCCGGCTCACTTGCTATTCTTGGTCGCTGATCGCGTGCGAATAGACCTTCCGGCAATCGACGGGTAGGCGGTGGCGACACAGGATTACGACTCCTTCCACTTTAGCCTTTTCTTTTGGAGCTCATTGCTCGTCGTCTTCCTTGGTGAACGTAAGCTCGACCAAGAAGTCGGCTAGAGCTTGAGCCTTCGACGCCTTTCGAGGTCGATACTCGATGTCAAATTCGGTAAGGGCAATTGACCAATTGAGAAGTCGGCTGAACTCTCCGCTTGTGAAGAATTTTTCTAAGGGGGCATTTGTAAGAACCACAATTGGATGAGCCGAGAGAAAATAAGCTCGCGGCTTCCTTGAAGCCACGACTAGGGCATAAGCGACCTTCTCGGCATTGTAGTATCTGCTCTCCACATCGATAAGGCCTCCTTTGCGATGTAATATCTTGGTTTTTTTGAAGCCCTTCGTCCTCTCTAATCAACACCAGCGCAGCCAGGCTTGTCTCCCAGCGAGGCAGATATACAAATAAGGTTTCACCGGTGGTCGGGCTACATGCGAAAGGTGGAGTAGCGAGGTAATCCTTCAATTGTTGAAACGACGAATGACATTCGGTCGTCCATCAAAATTTTCGTCCTCCTCGATGCTTTGAAGAAGGGAGAGACCTCTCTGTGACTTTGATATGAAGCGACCAAGAGTGCTACCCTTCCAGTTAAGTCATTTGCATCTCTTTGACAGCTGGTGGGAGCTTTCATGTCGACTAACGCCTTGATTTTTTTCTGGATTGGCTTCTATGCCTCTTTGAGATACCATAAATCCCAAGAACTTGCCGAGTACGGACTCCAAAGACACGAAACTGCTAGGATTGAGCTTCATGTCGTTTGCTCTTAAATTGGCGAACGTTTCCCTTAGGTCGACCACGTGACGTCCGAGTCTTTGTTTTGATGACCATATCGTCGACGTAGGCTTCCATGTTTCGGCCAATTTGAGAAGCAAAGACTTTGTTCACCATCCTTTGATAAGTTGCCCTGCATTCTTCAATCCAAATGGCATCATGTTGTAGCGGTAAATGCCTCAGTGCTTGAAATGCCGTCTTGATTATGTCATCCTCATGCATCTTAATGCGGTGGTAACACAGTAAGCGTCGAGGAAGGCGAGGGTTGAGTGACCGACAATGGAATCGACTAGCTTGTCGATTCTAGGAAGGGGATAAACGTCCTTGGGGCGAGCAAGATTGAGAGTAGTGAAGTCGACACACATCCGCCATTTGCCGTTTGATTTCTTCACCATGACCACGTTGGCCAACCACGTTGTATGAGTGGCCTCTTTGATTATCCACTGCATTCAAAAGTTTTTGTACCTCGGTTTTTATGGCCTCTTCCTTGTCGCGAGCAAAGCTTCTCAATTTTTGGGGTCTAGGCTTTATGGTCGGGTTGACTTCCGATGCTGTGAACAGCGACCTCCTCCTTGATTCCCCTCATGTCTTCTACCCTCCATGCAAAGACATCATTACTTTCCTTGAAGCGGCTCGATGATTTACGCTCGCTCCTTAAGCTGATAGGTGCTTCCCCAATCTGAGATTTTTTGGTCGGGGTAAGAAAGGTTGGTGATTACTGACTCTAGCTCATCCACAGCTTCTAGCTCTGGTCCATCCCTGAATTGTAGAGTCTCAATGATTATCTCCTTAACCCTTTGTCTCTCCTCGGCCCTCAGATGTGGAGCTTCTTCTGCTATCATATCATCTAACTTGCACGGCCTCGTGGTGGTGGCCCCAGAGTTATTGTCGAGCTGGAGGCATAGGTTGCCTATGATGACTTGGTCGAGCCATAACTACATCTGAATCGACCTCGGTGGTGTTAGAGTGACGTGTCGACTCAAGCATGACCTCGTCATTTGAGCGATAGGTCGACTCTTCCACGTCGGTGATTGTTGACGATCTGGTAGTTTTGGTGACTGATTGAGACAACTTTAAATAACCATCTGCAGTCTCAATTTCCAACTCCCTTTTCTTTCTTTCTCTGAGAACATGATCAAGGTAGGCTCGAGCTGTGCCTTGTACACACCCTACTCCAGCGGGTGTAGGGAACTTGACTCGCTGATGAGGGATCGATGCCACCATTCCAAGAGCGACTGACTGGGATACCAAGTATAGCGGCATAGTCACTATTTACATCAATCACTATAAATTGTACCTTTGATACGATCTGAGGGGTGTTGGCCTAGGTCGACGTCGAGCTCTATCTTGCCTTTTGCATCAACTCGATGATTGGTGAAGCCCTCCAATCTACCATCATATCTCTCCAGTTGCTCATCATTAAGACCCATTTCTTTAAAAGTTTTGTAGAACAAAATATCCTTGCGAGCCCCGATGTCGACTAAGAGTACGCTCGTCGTACATCCGTCAATGAGACACGGGATGATGAGAACTTGCTCTCTAGCCGCCATGTTAGTAGCCAATTCATGGGGAAAAAAGCTGATTGCTTCATCTCGACTTCTCTTCTTGGAGGCGCATGGGGAGCCTTATTGAGTTGGAAGATTTTGTGCTTGATGGCCGTGTTGCTTGCTTGCTCTGTAATGACCCCCGAGTTCAATCTAGGTTGCCTAGGTCCCTGTTGTCCACTGTGGTGATCGCCTCCACCGGTCGAGGCCTTTTCACGTAAGCTTCGAGTCTCCACAGTCGACCATTCTCTGGATGATACGCTTTAATCCCGAGCAATCCTACGTAGAGATGACCGGTGTCTTTGTGGTAGTCGCGATACTTCTAACATTGTCCCTCTAAACTTGTTGCACAGATTCATTGGGGTGGAGGAGCCGGCTCGACGGCATTCATAATTTACATTCGACTCACTAGTAAGGGAGTGAAAGCCTCGAGCACTTTCTCTGTTGCCCTAGTCTGTTCTTTCCATTTTTATTATTTCCTCCATTCTTGTTGGAGTCTTTCTTATCATCGGATGCCTCGGCCTTAGGACTCTTACCATTCTTCTTCTCTTTCCTTTCCTCGAGTAGGGCAACATTGTACACCTTTTCAAACAACTCCTGTCGAGTTGTGACCAGTTCGGGCCCTGTGAGCTCGTAGTCCATGTATGCCGAGGAAATACCGTTTCGGAAGCAATTAATGACTTCCACTATCGGTAGAGGTCTTCCTCTATCTTATCAACCATTTCCTTAAACTTGGTGAAGTAGCTCATGGAGCTTTCATTCTTCGCCTTTGCACCAAGTTATTCGGATCGGTGGCAGTCATCTTCCGAGCTCCTGCGGTCGAAGCGATCTAAGAACTTTGTCTGAAGCGAGGGCCAGTGGTGATGCTTCAGCGGCCAAACCATTGAACCAAGTTAAAGGCCCCCGAGTGAGTGTGCTTAGGAGAGCTTTGCACATATTGTCGTCCTCATTGGCGACAAAACACATTGTGGCTTCTAAATGTGCTATATGACTCCTTGCATTGGTCGACCACTGAATATTTCTCCGAGAAGAGGCAACTGAAGGTAGGAGGAGGTCGACTATCTCGATTTCTTTGGATAAAGGTCGAAGAGCAAAGTCAATTCATTCGACCTTTCCAATCTCCTTTTTCTTTTCCTCCTCCCATTTGTTCGAACTTCTTTTTCATCAATAGCCATTCTCTGGCATCGGGTCTTTCATCTCCTGGAGGGGGGCGGCATTTGACCTCGGCCCTCACTTATGGGGAGTCATCTGTCTACTCCTCCTGTCTCTATGGGAATTGGTCCTTTACGATCTTATTGGAGATCTATGTTTGTTACTTCTTTGAGGCGACCTGCGCCTCTCGGCGCTGAGATGGCTACTGCGCTGTTATCTCCATGTGGCGACTGCGCCTTTCCCCTCTCATGGGCGACCTATGCCCATTCCTGTCTCTATGAGATCCTGATCTGCGTTACGTTATTTGGAGAAACATGCCTGTTTACGTTGGTGATAGCTGAGTCCTCAAATCGGATTGAGCCTCACTGCTCACTGTTTACATTGAGGCTAGCCCTTAAATCGTTACTTGGCACATGAACGATAGTAGGAGCTCGTTGAACTATCTGTTTTCACCATTTGCCCCACACCCTCATTTGGCCTAACACTCTGGCTGTTGCCCATTAGAAACACAGTGGGGGCCACTCTTTCAGGCGTACGTCGGCTTGCTCTGCCTCCTCCATGGCTATTAAGTCGGCCCGGAATGCAGGCTCGCTCCAACATCATCTCCCTTCTTGCTCATGGGGTTGGTGGAGGGACACGCCTGCTTCCCATGTTCATTTGCCCATGGGACGCTTAGGAGGAGGTGGAGCTCCTTGTCCGTCCATATGCCTTTTACCTCTCCTAGTGTCGGGCAATCTCTGCCATCAGCAATGCTTTTGGTAGAGCGCGTTGCTCTACCATGAGGACGATTTGGTGGGGAGGAGGCAAATCCGTGTTTTCATTAGTGATGATGAGATTTCCGGCATTCGTATTGGTGTTGATGTTGTTTGCTTCTTCATGCCCAAGTGAAGCCTCGGATACGTGTCGTCAAAGTCACCATTGTTGTAGGTTGTTGAAAAATTTGAGGTCAAGTTTAAAGCACGTTTCTGGCAATGGAACCAAAGCGATCTTTGCGGGAATTGTGCTTATCAATCTTCCTCCACGTGGCGGGAGTGATCACCTGGCTCCTTGACACTGAAATCAGAACACGACTAGCCGGATGTGTCTCGGCGAAGACGCTCGGGCGTGAGTAAGATCACGAGTTGTATAAAGCTCAAAATGTATTGAATAATGAACTCGAGAATACAAAATGGCGATTACCTTTCACCGTTTGGTAGTGATGAAGTATTTATAGACAAGATTGGTGTATTTTTGGGGAGGGCGACATGTGCTCCAGAGATTGTAGCGGCAGTTACTTGGACGTGGGAACATGTCTATAACGGTCCACTGATTTGTAGGGATGTGGTTATGAGGATTGTTCAACCAAATAAGCCGGCAAGTGTTAAGTCGTCACTTGTTGATTTAGGTCGAAAGTCGCCGCTCGTGATATGGTCGACACATTGTCGGGTAGAACGTGGTTCGTACCCGGAATTGTAATATGGATCGTGAGGTCGGACTAAGTTAGGTCGGGACTGGTAGGTCGGACCATGTAGGCTTAGTCGGCGATACTTGAGATGGGCTTTGGGCCTTGTTTTGATTGGACCGGCCTTATTGGGAATGTGGAGACCAAGGCATGCATAATTGGACTTTACTCGTTTGGCCCAACTCGACACTTTTGGTATGTTGATGATGATTCTAACACTCTCCGCATTAGCGGGAGGGTCACCCACATTGAGACTGGTATGAAAGTCTTCAAACAATGTGGAAGCCCTTTAGTAAAGATATCTGCAATTTGGTGACACAATGGAACATGTAGAACTCGGACGTGCCCACGTGCAACTTTCTAAAGTACAAAATGTATATCCAACTCTATATGTTTAGTACGTTGATGTTCAACCGGGTTGCCAGAGAGATAAATGGCACTTATATTGTCGCAATACACTAGCGTTGCTTTATGAACATGACAATGAAATTCTAGTAAGAGATTTCTAAGCCAACAGGATTCTGAAACAACATTTGCAATGCCTCGATGTGTCTCAGTGGCCAGAGCGGGTGATAGTAGCTTGGCGTTTGGCGAACCATGATACCAAATTATCCCAAAGAAACACATAATACCCTGATGTTGAACGCCTAGTGTCCGGACATCCTCCCCAGTCCGCATTCGTGTAGGAAATGAGGGTGTCCGTTATCGAAGGAAAGAGATGCAATCCATGAGCAAGTGTACCCCATACATACCTGAGTATGCACTTGAGGGCAGTAAAGTGTTCTTCTCGCGGTCATGCATAAAGAGGCAGATTTGATGGACGACGTAAGTGAGATCAGGCGAGTGAAAGTCAAGTATTGTAGGGCACCTGCAAGGCTGTGGTAAAGGTGGCATCGGCAACCGGTTTACTCGAGGTTGCACTAAGATTTTGCTTGGTGTCAATGGCAGTAGGAGATGGTTTACAGGATGACATCCAACTCGATCAATGATATTCGAAGCATATGTTTTCTGAAAAAGAAAATGACCTTAGAGTGACGAGTAACCGCAGAACCAAGAAAGTAAAGCAATGGTCCCAATTCCTTCATTGCAAACTATGAAAAGAGAAGATCAATAATCGATTTGTGAAGGGCATCAGAGGAGGCAGTAAGGATAATGTGTCGCCTACATGCAATAAAATGTAAGCCACATTCATACCTTTGCAATAAATAAAGAGGGAATGATCCGTTTTGATGTAAGAAAATCCTTGAGAAGAAACAAAATTTGTGAATTTTTGATACCAGGCGCGAGGGGCTTGTTTCAGGCCATAAAGTAATTTTTTCAATAAACAAGCATGATAGGGAAACTCTTTATCTCGTAACCCTAACGGTTGGTGCATGTACACCGTTTCTTGAAGCTCTCCATGCAAAAACGCATTATTTTCATCAAGTTGATGTATAGACCATTTCTTTGATAAAGACAAACTAAGGACGCTGCGAGCAGTTGCGGTATTGACCACCGAACTAAACGTTTAGCAACAATCAATACTAACCTTATGAGTCTTACCATCTCCAACCAATCAAGCTTTGTGTCTTTCAAATGAGCCGTCCGACCTATTTTTATGAGCAAAAACGCACATATACAGAATCACATTAACATTAGGTGGACGGGTCACCAACTCCCACATCCTATTGATAATTAGAGCATCAAGTTCGTCATTCATGCCCATTTTCCAATTTAAATCCTGAAGTGTCGAGATGGGGTTACTCCGCAAGGGGGACTATTGGACTTGGGTATGAAGATTGAATAATGTTTTGGGCTTAACAATGCCATGTTGACTCCTAGCGTGAATGGTACTGAATTAGCAATTAGGAGGGACTGAAATATCAGTGGGAGTGGGTTGAGCAGTTTGGGACAGATCAGCTTGAGGTAGACCAGTTTGTGGGATTGCTAGTGGGCTTAAAAGAAGAGGCCCAACAGGAAGAGTGGTGGACAGAGAAGGTGGGCCTGGTGTTGGCGAAGGTGAAGGGCTAGCTGCTGGGCTATAAGGTCTATTTTTGACTAAATAAATGTGTTGTGGTCTATTTTTTTTTATTGATTTTCTATTTTTTTTTTAGCAATTGTTTGTTGAAGTTCTCTAATGTAATTGCAAGGAAGACATTTATAATTTGAATTTTTGTAGTGTAATTAGTAAACCCGGTGTGAGATAATCCTGGATCCGCCACTAAGTAAGGGATCTCAAGATTCTTTCGTTGATTCAAGAGAGATGACAGAATTTTGAAAATTATTTTCGATCAAAATTATTGAGATGTTATTGTGTGAGGAAGTTGATGTCAATAATGAGATGATATAGTAAATAATTTGAGTTAAATTAAAATATTTATAATATAAAAAATTAATTGAAGTAATTAGCAACAAGCTTTTTATATATATATATATATATATATATATATATATATATATATATATATATATATATATATATATATATATATATATATATATATATGTATATGTATATGTATATGTATATGTATATGTATATGTATATATATATATATATATATATATATATATATATATATATATATATATATATATATATAAGAATATAAAATTTTATATACTCATAAAATAAAACATTACAAGAGGCCCAAAATATTCTCTTTTTCGATGGAAAAATTATTATTCAACATCAATCTTTCTAAGGAAATTATTATAACTTAGTATCTTATATTTTTATTTTATTTTAATTTTTGTAAGAAAAACTAAAAATATACTTCCTCCGTGCATCAGAAAGGCCTCTCTTTTCTTTTGGTCAGTCAGGACCAAGAGTCCCTTTCCTTAAATGGAAAGTTTTCCATATATTTATACCCTTATCATCTCCATATATTTACAAAAAAACCATTACTATTCCTCCCACTCATTCTCTCTCCTATTAAATATTATTAACTTTTACATTCTCTCTCTTATTCCCTACCACACATTTAACTTTTACATTCTCTCTCCTATTTCCTACCACACATTTAACTTTTACATTCTCTCTCCTAAAATTTTCTATCCATTTTAAAAATTTCTTAAAAGCGTGAAATCAGAGAGACCCTGCAGTGCTGGGACGGAGGGAGTATAATTATTGTTTTATATTCCCCAATTTTAAAATATATAAAATATAAATTACATACTTAACAATACTCCCTCCGTCCCGTCCGACTTAGGACATTCACTCCCGACACGGAGATTATGAATACTATTATAATATTAGGAGAGAGAATGAGTGGAGGATGTGTTGTGAGTGTGAAAAATTAAATAGGAGAGAGAATGAGTGGGATAAATAGTGATGGAATTATTGTTGTGAGTATGACAAGTGAGTCTCATTTAATATAAAAGTAATATAAACATTCCATTTTGGACCGTCCTAAGTCAGGTGGGACGCCCAAAATGGCAAAACGTCCTAAGTCGGACGGGACGGAGGGAGTATATTTTTGTTGAAAATAAAAAATTTTATAATTATATTCTCTTAATTCATTTTTATTCATATAAAATATTTTTTATTCTTGTTTGTTAACGTGTCAAACTTAATTGTTCGTGCAATTGTAATGCTAGTTTGTCCTAATGCTTATGTAACTATGAAAAAAAATCAATCTTAATTAATCTAATTTTTACTCACTTCATTAATAGTAATAGGACTCATAATTTGGAAATGAGAGTATTCATTTTGAAACAAGTTTTTGAAAAAAAATAATAATAGTTATTTTGGACAATATTTTGTTGAACACAATTCAATTATAGGTTTTGAAAGCATGATAACTCTTATTCACAGGAACAAAATATAGAGAGCAAAATGTGGTATCGTTATGGAATCAAACTACGAACATTAGGATGAAAAGCATAATTCTATACTAATGAATTATCCTTGAATTTTTATTTTTTATTTTTTGATTGGATAAGAGGGCAAAATATATTATCGATACAACACGTAGAATTCAGATATTATTATTTTTTTTTTAAGAAGGAATTTAGATATTTGAAACTTTGGAAATTTAATTCATACGCCATAATAATGTCCCCACGCGTAATAAATATACTCCCTCCGCCCCATTAATAACTTCACTTTTTGCCATTTTGGGTATCCTATTGAAAACTTCACCTTTCCTTTTTTGGCAAAGAATCTTTACTATTTCCTCCACTCATTCTCTCTCCTACATAATTTTAATACTCACAACACCATTATAATTTATTATTTCCTCCACTCATTCTCTCTCCTATTTTCAAATTTCTCTCTCCTATTTTCAAATTACACTCACAATATTTTTTCTTCCCATCCATTTTCTTAATTTGCGTGCCGAAATCAAAATGGTGAAGTAAATAATGGGACGGAGGGAGTATGTCGAAACTAGTCATATGCATGAGTGCGTGTGTCTCCCACAATGTGGTAGGTTTATTATGTGGACACATTGTCTCCCACAATGTGGTATATTATGTGGACACATTCTCTCCCACAATGTGGTAAGTAGGTTTATTATGTGGACACATTCTCTCCCACAATGTGGTAAGTAGGTTTATTATTTATTATCGTGGTAGGTACCTTGTATGTACCCGGTACCTACACGTATGACCTCTCTACTGTTTTTTTTTTTTACAATTAAACTTTGCCCCCCCCCCTGCCAATCTTTGTCCGCAACTGTCCCTCCTGTCTAATGCATTTTTCATGGTAGTAATTTATTATCGTGGTAGGTTTATAATTTATTATCGATGATGTAGGTATGCCTGACATGTAGATGAAAACTAAACAAAATGTTAGAAGTGGGTTGATAAAATGTGGTTTGACCACATTTTGATCAAAATTTCAAAATAGCTTCATTTTGAGCAAATGAAAATAAGTTGCAAAATTAAAATTTACATTTAGGCTCCGTTTGTTTCATGTAAAACATTTTCCGGAAAATGTTTTCCTTGTTTTTGGGTGTTTGTTTCAAGTAAAATGTTTTTCGAAAAATGTTTTACCTACTTTCGAGTGTTTGGTAACCACTTGTAAAAGAAAGTCAAATGTAAAACATTTTACAAGGATGTAAAAAAAGGAGGTTTTCTTTGTAAAATGATTTACCCATTCAAAATTCAGTAAATCGTTTACAATTTCTTATTCTTGGCGCTTAATATACAACACATATTACGCTCGGTACAACATAATAATAATAATAATAATAATTAAAAAAAAAAAAAATTAACTGCCCCCACCCACCCCACCACACCCCCAAAAAAAAAATTTTTTTTTTTTTGGAAACCGCCCACCCACCCCCCGCCTACCCCACCCCCAAAAAAAAAAAAAATTTTTATTTTTTTTTGAAACCGCCCACCCACCCCGCCTACCCCACCCCCTGGCCCCCCCCAATTTTTTTTTTTTTTTTTTTTGGAAGCCGGATCACCCGCCCCCTCTGCCTACCCCACCCCTACCCACCCACCCCCAAAAAATAAATTTTTTATTTTTTTTTTTGGAAACCGCCCCACCCACCCCCGCCTACCCACCCTCCCCCAATTTTTTTTTATTTTTTATTTTTTTGGAAGCCCGCCCCACCCACCCACCGCCTATCCCACCCCCCAAAATTTTTTTTTTATTTTTTTGGAAAGCCGCCCCACCCGCCACGCCTACCCCACCCCGCCCTCTCCCCACCCAAAAAAAAAAAAAAATTTTAATTTTTTTTGGAAACCGCCACCCACCCCACTCACCCCCCAAATTTTTTTTTTATTTTTTTATTTTTTGAAACCGCCCCACCCAGCCCACCTACCCCCACCCACCCACCCCCACCCCCCAGCCCAAAAAAAATTTTTTTGGAAACCGCCCTTCCCACTTCTACCCCCGCCCCCCAAAAAAATTTTTTTTTGAAACCGCCAGCCGCACCCCTGCCTACCCCACCCCCCTCCCCAAAAAAAAATTTTTTTTGGAAATATCTGCCCCCCAATTTTTTTTATTTACACCCCCTACCCACTTTAAAAAAATATTTTTTT
The DNA here is from genome assembly GCA_022495995.1 of Adenophora triphylla var. japonica. Lineage (NCBI taxonomy): Eukaryota > Viridiplantae > Streptophyta > Magnoliopsida > Asterales > Campanulaceae > Adenophora > Adenophora triphylla. Next base: position 19,004 of record JAFEMH010005697.1, read on the forward strand.
TTATTTTTTATTAAAAAATTTAAAAAAAAAAAAATTTTTGGGGGGGTGGCAGGCGAGGTGGGTGAGCGATTTCAAAGTTGATTTAAATTAATAAAAAAGTGACATTTTTGGAAAACATTTTCGTCAAATTCGCCAAACAACTGAAAACAAGACCATGATATTTTACAAGAAAACATTTTACATGGAAATTTTTTTACATGAAAACATTTTACAAGGAAACCTTTTTACATGAAATCATTTTACATGAAAATATTTTCCGAAAAATGTTTTACGCGAAACAAACGGAGCCTTAGTGTAGATTAGGAAAATGCATTTATTTACTCAACACTATTTCCTGGTGCATGAGAAATTAATGTTCAAAAAGTGAAACTTGAAATGGGTTTATGAAAAGATTGTGAATATGAAAAGCCATATCCCACATTACCTAGAAACCACAAAGTTGAAGAGTATTTAATATTCATCAACTTGTGTGGGATAACAATCAAGTGTTATCCTCCTACCATGCAATCAAGTGGGCTATTGAGTTAGTTTTGTTCTAGCTCAAAATCAGTGGGTCGGTTCGGAATGGGTGGAGCACCCATTCGCGTATGGGTTGGAGCGGTTCCATGAATCTGGTTCATCGATCGAGTGCGATCGGACGTCCAGAATTCATTCGGATGGAATTGTGCCTATTCCCAGAAAGGCACCTATGACTCTTCAGAAACTATAAATAGCCCCTCCAGGATTGACAATTTCATTCATTAAGTCATCCAACTATCATTAGCAAGTTAGAGAGAAAGTATCCTGAAGCATAAATTTCCTTCAAGTCTAGTGTTCCAAATACTGAGATTTGTTCGCCGAAGTCGTTAATTTGGAGTGCTCCTATTAACGACAGTTAAAGTCGTTGCATCTTACAAGAAGATTGTCAGTAACCGTTAGCAACAGTGCGGGGCAATTACTTCTTACGGAGATTGTGTCCAACACAAGCCTCGACTTTCCTCCGTCCCGGTTTAATTTAATTTTCCAGTTTTATTTTATTTATTTATTCGTTTTTATTTATTTTCAGTTATTTTCTTAAAGAAAGCCTTTTCAAATTCCGTTACATTTTTCCTAACAATCGTAAGAAGTAGTTTACGTTTTTTTAAGGAAATGTCAACTGAAAATAAAACCTCTCAATTATTCGGGGTTACCACCCTCATCAGTCAAATGCAACGAACCAGATTGTTGCGCCCGCTTCGGTTCAGAATATCTAGCACACTTGGCAAGGAAACAACGAAGATCGGAGGTACGGACTTCAAAAGCTGGCAACAAAAGATGATGTACCTCTTAACCAACCTCGGTTTGAAGATGTTCGTTGAAAAAGATATCCCCGCTAGTTGGGATGACGATTCAGATCCGCAAGGACGAATAGCCACAGAGGCATGGAATCATAAAAATCTCATATGTAAAATGAACATATTGAGTGGGCTAAGTAAAGCCCTATACGAGGAGTAATGTTTCGTGGAGACAGTCAAGGAGTTATGGAATTCATTGGAACAGGTCTACAAGATTCAAGAGACCGACTCCAAAAATCAAGCCACCATTATTGAAAGGATTAATGGGCTTGATTTAAAAGCAATGGTGTGTGAAACATTTGAAGCCACCTTAGCAAATCTCGAAGACACCATTAATAAATGGTGGATAGACACTGGAGCTACCCGCCACATATGTGTAGATGGATTTTGCTTTTTGTCATACACTCTTATCATTGGGGAGAAGGTGTGTATGGGAAACGGTGTCACTTCCAACGTCATGGGACTTGGAAAGGTTATACATAAGATGTCTTCAAGCAAAGAGCTAACTCGTGGATGTCTTTGCATGTTCCAGAAATTCGCAAGAACCTGGTTTCCGGATTGTTGTTGAGCATGTCTTGATTTAGACTAGTGTTTGAGTTAGAAAACTTTGTATTGACCTAGAATGATATGTTTCTTGGAAATGGGTACCTTGAAAAGGGCTTGTTCAAAATGAATGTAAGAAACATTATCCCCTTTGAAGCAAATAATGAAAAGTTTGTTTCTTATGTCTACCTATTGGATAGTCCTAATTTATGGCATGATAGATTATGTCACGTGAATTACAACACAATTAAGAAGTTAGTGAGACAAGAATTAATTACTATGAATAAATTCGATTCGACTAACAAGTATGAAATTTGCATTGAAGCGAATATGACTAAGTCATCATTTTCTTCGGTGACAAGAAACACGACACCTCTTGAGTTAGTTCACACAGATATTTATGATCTAAAGTTAGTACAAACTTGAGGTGGGAAAAAGTATTTCATTACTTTTATAGACGATTGCACTAAATATTGCTATATATATCTCTTGAGAAGTAAGGATGAAGCACTAATGACTTTTCAAACTTATAAGAATTAAGTTGAGAATCAACATAATGTAAAGATTAAGAAGATTCGAAGCGATAGAGGAGGAGAATATGTCTCTCCGTTTGAAGGATTATGCTGGGAATCTGGCATTATTCATCAAACGACAACACCATATACACCTCAGTCTAACGAAGTAGCTGAACGCAAGAATCGTACTCTTAAGGAGATGATGAATGCTGCTTTGTTAATCGGTTCGGAGCTTGCAGAGTAACTTGTGGGGAAATCCATACTCACGTCCAACTATATTATTAATAAGATACCCAAGAAAAGAATTGATAAGACTCCTTACGAAATGTGGCATAATCGTAAGCCGTGTTATAAATAACTTAAAGTGTGAGGGTGTCTAGCTAAGGTTGAAGTACCTAAGCCAATGCAAATAAAGATCGGTCCCAAGACGGTTGACTGCATCTTTATTGGATATGCCAACAATAGTTGTGCCTATCGGTTTATAGTGCAAAAGTCGGACATTCCTGATATGAATGAAGGAATGACGATAGAATCAATGAATGTTTCATTCTTTGAAAATATATTTCCTGCTAAGGATAGGAAAGATATAAGTTCTAATAAGAGAACTTATGAAGCTACAAATGGTCCTTCTTGAAAAGAAGATGAAGGAACTAGACGTAGAAATAGGGCAAGAGTGGAAAAGTCTTTTGGTCCTGATTTTCAATCATATATGTTAGAAAACGAACCAACTACTATTAAAGAAGCTTTATCTGGACCAGATAGTCTGTTATGGATAGAAGCAGTTAATAGTGAGATAAAGTCCATAATGCATAATAATACTTGGGATTTGGTTGATCTCCCTCCAGGATGTAAACCGTTGGGTTGCAAATGGATCCTTAAAAGGAAGTATAAGGCAGATGGATCTATCGATAATTACAAAGCCCGACTGGTAGCCAAAGGTTTTAGACAAAAAGAGGGATATGATTTCTTCGATACATATTCTCCTGTCACAAGGATCACATCCATACGTGTTCTCATTGTGATTGATGCTGTGCATAACCTTGAGATACACCAGATGGATGTGAAGACAACTTTCTTAAATGGAGAGCTAGACGAAGATATTTACATGGAACAACCTGAAGGGTTC
>JAFEMH010005697.1:27500-122500 GCA_022495995.1 Adenophora triphylla var. japonica
AAGGATTTAAAAGAAAACACCTATTCCTCTCTGGATTTTACAAACCCCCAAATTTCAGACGTAAATTTCTAGCGAACGGCAAAGCAAGACTCTTGATTTCTGGTGCCTCTGGTTGTTTTATTTTATTCATTGTGACCTTCGTCTTCGACTTGACTCAAGGTATTCTTCGATTCTTTTGCTGTTCAGTTTGTTTTCAAGTTTTTTCTTTGATTTCCACCATGGCTAGGACATTTAGCTGCGAACCTTGGGCATGGTACTGGTATTGCACTATAAATCACCGAATATACAAACACATAGGAAGAGTGTGAAAGGAGATGTCCATCACTGAGTGCGCTTCTATCTTGACCAGGTGGGGCTTGACTTTAACGAGCTAGGTTTGCCTGTAGGAGAAAGCCTAGGAGATTTAGAAATTGACGACTCAATAGTTGTATCTTTCCACCTTTTCCATGAATTACTCAACCATCTAGCTTTTTTCTACGTCAAGGATCCCAATAATCCCTCCTTCCTTAGAAATAGAAAGGGGTTTCCAGAGGAATCTAGGTCATCCCTAGGTAGGTCGCGATTACGATCGGAGGGCGATTCCCTGTTTCTTCTTCTTCTTCTTCGAATATGGCGGCTCGAGGCGAGCTACAGCTTCTACTTCATCTAGCCCACGGATTGTGGACGCGTTTGATTCCTCAGTGGCCAAAGGGAGGAATGAGAGAGGCTACGTGCCACCCAAGCCAATTCGAGGGAATCAACCTTCTGCATTTCGTGAAAATATGTTATACGACTTATGTGAGGTAGACATTATTCCAAAAAGGTGTTCATGTCCCAATTCGGTGATACCTACACCACTGACCCTACTAAAGTAGCCTTTTTTTATGGCCAATTTGAGGCTGGCTTGAGGCTCCCTTTGGATCCTTTTGTGAATGAGTTTTTAGAGTGTACGGATGCTTTGCCCCTTCAAGGGAGCCAACACTTGCGAGTTACGGTTTGTTTGCCATGGTGTGTAGATTTCTAGGATTTGAGCCATGCCTTCATGTTTTTAGAATGTTCTTTAAGAACACCATTGATAAGGTAGACACGGGGATTAACACTCCATCTAGACCGCATGCTCCAAAGCTTTTGTCAATCTCCCTAGCAAAGTTAGTAGCTGGAATACTCATGTCATTGTGGTTGAAAGTAGGAGAGGATGGGGGTTCCCGTTCCCCAATGCTGAATCTGAGGTGATGAAGGAAGAGGATTATTGGGTACCTGATTGGAGAAAGGAGTTGTATAAGAAATTGGTCGAGCTAGCTGAGAGGGGCCCTATTAGCTGGGAGATTTTGGGGACCACAATAAACAATTATATTCAAGATGGCATGATGCTTGGTAAGGGGGAGGTAGCTCCCTTGGTTCCCATAGTTAGATGCTTGAGGTATCCTGACTGGGTCACCCATGAGGGGGATAGATTTAGGTTTGAAAATCAGTGTCATGAGTGCAAGAAAGAATCGGATTACTGCAGGCTGAAAGTGGATCACTTTAGTGGTAAGTGTTTACTCGCTTTTATCCCTTAGCTCGTCAATTCATTGCTCGTACGTAGAAATTTTAGCTCGTACATATTTTGCTCGTATGTAGAACTTTTTGCTCGTACATATCGATGTCTTATTCATACTGAACTAACACTTGGGTTTTTGGCCTCGTGCAGTTCTTACTCCCGAGCAAGAGGCTAACATGGGACGTGTTTTCAACGTGAAGAAGAGCAAGAGGATCTATGGGGCTGCTAATGCCCGAGAAAACCGTCAGAAGGAGGTTGAGAACCGCCAGAAGCTGTTGAAGCTGATTGATGAAAATACTGAGGGGCTGATCCCTGTTGAGGAGGATGAATTTGACCAAGTGGAGGCGGAGAAGACAGAGGGAGTGGCTCAAGAGACCTTTAATTCTGGAGTTGAGGTAGAGACTGAGCCAGTACAGGAGTTGGTGCAGGAGGCTCCTCGAACTAGGGCCAGGACCCCTGTTGTTGACCTGGACGGTGATGAGGAGGAAGAAGATGATCATCCCCTCCAGACGAAGAAACGATCCAAAACCAACCCCCCCATCTCAAAAAGGGAAAGCAATTACCAGTAGCTCTCAACCTCCAACTATTCAAGTCTCATACCCCGAACTAGTTCAAGCTCGTGTGGGTAAGCTGAGCGATGTTACTTTGCTCACCGGGGTGGATAGCTCTTGCAGGGAGTATCCTGAGCTTGAGTATGGCCAGGTGGTGGTGAGGAGAGCTGCAGACCAGGATCTTGTTAAAAAATTTACTGACAAGGGCTTGACCGCTGAAATGTTCAAAGCTAGATCGGGGCTGGTCCACTCTAAGATAACACTTTTAAATTTCTCACATGATTACAGTTTCATCTTTTTGCTCGTATTTTCCTCTTGACCCAGTTTCAGCCGATCTGATCCTTGGGTTTTGCTATTGTAGGCTCTTGCTATGGTTGAGCTAGCTACAAGCTACTGGAAAGCTTCTGAGGAGCAGGAGAAACTTGCCAAGATCATGTTGGATCGGAAGTCTAATGAGCTAGGGATGTTGGAGAAGAAATACGCCGACCTTGAGGAGAGGCATGCTGATCTGGATTCAGCCTATGAGTCTCTCAAACTTGTGAAGGATGATGCTTTGAAGGCCAAGGACGATGCCTGGGGCGATCTAGGTGATGCCAAAAAGGAGTTGGTAGCGGCCTAGTTGAGTAAAGAGAAGGTTGAGCATGAGTGGAGGTGGCCGCTCGGTGATAAAAGAAATCTTGACATCTTGTCTCGGCAAAGCGAGGACTAGAAAGCGAGCTTGACACCGGTTGGAAGAGGAGGCCCGGGCCAAGTTAGAGTCGCGATCGAAAGGCACCGCCATAAAGCCTACAAAGAGAGTGATGCCTACCAAAATTTTGTCACCGAGAAAGCAAGGTCCTTCTTTGATGTAGGTCGACGTCACATGGCTCGACGCATTCTTGTAGACCCCTCCATTAATTTGCCCATTGAGCAGCTAGCTAAGTGGTCATCAGAGGATCAATATGATGTGGCGGCTCATCAATGCCACCCTCTAGTCCCTTATGATGAAAATGATATGGCTACCCTAGCAGAAGAAGATGTTGATATGGAGGCGGAGCCCTGGGTCGTACCTCCCGTTGAACCAGTCAACTTCAACACCATACTCAAGGAGCTTGAGGACCCTGACGAGCTAGCCTTCGAGGGAGACACCCCCAAGTATGGCTTTGCGAGAATCGGCAAGCTCAACAACCTTCAACAACAGAGGCAACACGCCCCGATCTGGCCCGTTTTGGAGGACTTGCTTTTGTTTTAATCGTAGTTGACTTTTTATACTTGAATCATTTGCTTTTGATCCTTGTATGAATGTATGTCGAACTAGATTTGATAGGATAAATGAGATCGCTACGAGCCTTTGGCCGGACTAATTTTAGAAATAAAGTCGACCTAATACTTGACTCATTTGATAATGGGATTGACTAAGAGTCGAATCCTATTTAGATCGAGGTCGACTGAGAGTCGGACCTGTTTAAAGGAACGGGGCAGACAAAAAGTCGAGCCTATTTAAAGGAACGAGGCTGACTAAGAGTCGAGCCTGTTAGAATGAAGTCGACTAAAAGTCGGACTTGTTAAATGAACGAGACTGATTAAGAATCGAGTCTGTTTAAAGGAACGAGGCTGACTAAGAGTCGAGCCTGTTAGAATGAAGTTGACTATAAGTCAAACATGTTAAATGAACGAGATTGATTAAGAATCGAGCCTATTTAAAGAAACTAGGCTGACTAAGTGTCGAGTCTGTTAGAACGAAGTCGACTATATGTCAGACTTGTTAAATGAACGAGACTGATTAAGAATCGAACCTATTTAAAGGAACGAGGCTGACTAAGCGTCGAGTCTGTTAGAACGAAGTCGACTATAAGTCGGACTTGTTAAATGAACGAGACTGATTAAGAATCGAGCCTGTTAGAATCGATGCAAAAATGTAACGCAATCTTTGGTTGAATAGAACTACAACTTTATTGAAGTAGTAGCACGATTACATAGAAAACGGGGAGCTAGAACTGAAACTAAACTCAAACAGGAAAAAACAGAAACTAAGCTGAAACTGAACTAGAAAAATGAACTAGAAGACTGAACTAGAAGTAGTATCTGACAAGGTGGGTAGCATGCCACGGGTGCTTCAACTCCTCACCATCTAGATGGGCGATCATGTAAGTTCTTCCTTAATAACTCGAGTAACGATGTAGGGACCTTCCCAATTGGGAGATAACTTGTTCATCTGAGTTCTCCTTCCAGTTGACTCGATCCTCCTTAACACATGGTCACCTACTTGCAACGATCTTACCTTAACTTTCTTATCATGGTAGCTCTTAGTTTTCTTCTTATAGTTGATCATCCGTAACTGAGCTGTATCTCGCTTCTCGTTGATCAAATCCAAGTCGATCAACCTGTTGATGTTGTTCTTCTCTTGATCAAAGAAATCTACCCTTGCTGTAGGGAATTGTAGCTCGACCGGTGCCATGGCCTCTGATCCATATGCTAGAGCAAAAGGGGTTTCACCCGTGGGCCCCCGAGTGGTTGTGTAGACTGCCCAGAGAGCGATGGGAAGTTCGTCCAACCAGTTGCTTTGTCGTCTCACTAAACCCGTCTTGAGTGCAGAAAGGACCAGTTTGTTCACTGCCTCAGCTTGCCCGTTGCCTTGAGGATAGGCGACTGAAGACTTCCAATTTTTGACTCCAACCCTGTTCATTTCTTCTTCGAAAGTTGTGAGAAGCGTGGCCGTTGTCCCACACTATAGCTCGTGGAATCCCAAATCGACACCAAATGAAGTCGTGAATGAAGTTGATGGCGTTCTCCTCTGTAATCCTGGCTAATGGCTTGGCCTCGACCCACTTTGTAAAGTAATCAATAGCAACGATCACATACTTGCAATTTCCTCGGGCGGGTGGGAAGGGACCAATCAAATCTACTCCCTACATATCGAAGGGCCAAGTTGCGACCACTGGAGTTTGCTCGGTTGTAGGCAAGTGAGGTAGGTCGGAAAATCTTTGACATTGATCACACCCTTGGACGAAGTCGTGAGCGTCAGCCCTCATGTGCGGCCAATAATAGCCCAACGTAATCAATTTGTCGGCCAAAGTTCTGGCCCCCGGGTGTCCACCACAAACCCCACTATGCACCTCGTACATCAGCTGGGTAACTTCTTGAGGATGGACACATCTCAGTAGAGGTTTAGTGAACGACCTTCTGAATAATGCATTTCCCTGAATAATGTACCTCGGAGCCTTTTCTTGATCGCCCGAGCTGCTTTCTCGTCATCAGGTAGCTTGTCGGTTTCTAAATAGGCTCACATTTCCTCGATCCAACACTTGGTGTAGACCCAATCTCTAGTAGTATCCTCCAGGCATTGAATCTGAACCCTCTCATAAGCTCGATGTTCAAGGTAAGAGATAGGTTCCCATTGTTGTTCGTCCGATGTAACCAGTTTTGAGAGTATGTCGGCCAATTTATTGTCATCTCAACCAACCCTCTGTATCTCCCAAAATTCCAAGTCTTTAATCAGTTCCTTCACCAAGTCGTAGTACTTGACCAAGGTGGGATTCAGGTCTTCATACTCTCCTCTGACTTGATTGACTATCAACTGCGAGTCATAGTAACCCACGATCTTGGTTGCCCCAAAACACTTTGCATATTCGATGGCCGTGATCAAAGCTTCATACTCGGCCTTGTTGTTAGATGCTTCAAATTTGAATCTCAACGCTTCCTCGTAGACTGTCCCTAATTCTGGCTCGACCAATACAATCCCAGCCCTACTAACGCTCTTTGTTGCCGACCCATCAGAGTATACTTTCCAGCAATCGTCGGGCAAACTTATGGTGGGCTGAGTTGCTGGTTCCTTTCCCTTTACTTTCTCCTTCTGAGCTCGTAGTTCGGTATCTTCCTTGGTGAACGTAAGCTCGACCAAGAAGTCTGCCAAAGCTTGAGCTTTCAATGCCTTTCGAGGCCTATACTCAATGTCGAATTCTGTGAGAGCAATTAACCAGTTGAGTAATCGACCTGAACTCTCTGGCTTATGTAAGATTTTCCTTAAAGGGGCATTGGTTAGCACCACAATGGGGTGAGTTAAGAAATAAGCTCACAGTTTACTCGATGCTACAACCAAAGCGTAAGCCACCTTTTCTGCATTATAATACCTGCCCTCTACATTAGACAGGGCCTTGCTCACATAATACACGGGCTTCTGCAGCCTCCATCTTCTCAAACTAGAACAGCGGCCACGGCTTGATCGCCAACAAATAAATAGACGAACAATGTTTCCCCCATATCTGGACTGCTTAATAATGGTGGAGAGGCAAGATACTCCTTAAGCTGCTGGAATGACGAATGACATTCGGCCGTCCACTCAAAATTTTTCGTCCCTCTCAAAGATTTAAAGAAGGGGAGAGACCTTTCTGCCGACTTAGAAATAAAGCGACCTAGGGGTGCCACCCTACCATTGAGTCGCTGTATCTCCTTGATACTCGTAGGATCCTTCATGTCGACCAGAGCCTTGATCTTTTCCGGATTGGCTTCAATACCTCGCTGAGAAACCATGAAGCCCAAAACCTTCCCTGCAGCTACCCCAAATACACACTTGCTAGGATTTAGCTTCATTTCGTTTGCTCGCAAGTTGGCGAACGTTTCCCTTAGGTCGACCACGTGACGTCCGACCTTTATTTTGATGACCATATCGTCGACGTAGGCCTCCATGTTTCAGCCAATTTGGGAGGCAAAGACTTTGTTGACCATCCTCTGGTAGGTCGCTCCTGCATTCTTCAAGCCGAATGGTATCATATTGTAACAGTAGATACCCCTAGCAACTTGGAAGGCTGTCTTCACTATATCATCCTTGTGTATCTTGATCTGATGGTAGCCCGAATAAGCGTCGAGGAAACTCAATGTGGTGTGTCCAGCTATAGAATCTACGAGCTAGTCGATCCGAGGTAGAGGATAGCTATCCTTTGGGCAGGCTTGATAAAGGTTGGTGAAGTCGACACACATACGCCATTTGCCGTAAGATTTCTTCACCATTACCATGTTTGCTAGCCAGGTGGTATGAGTAGCCTCCATGATGATACCTGCACTTAAAAGTTTTTGTACCTCAAGTTTGATCGCCTCTTCTTTGTCGTGAGCAAAGCTTCGTAGCCTCTGTGCCTTATATTTTATGGTCTAATTAACTTCCAGCCTATGAACAGCGACCTCCTCCTTGATTTCTTTCATATCTTCCACACGCCAAGCAAAAACATCACTGCTTTCTCCTAGTAACTTGACAATCTTTGCTCTTTCCTCAGCTGACAACTGTTTACCGATTTGAATTTTTTGATCGAGATATGAGGGATTAGTCGCCACTGCCTCTAGCTCGTCCACAGCTTCTAACTCCGGACAATCTCCGGGTTTCGATAATGATCTCACGAACCCTCTTTCTTTCTTCAGTCCCCAAGTGTGGAGCTTCTTCAACAATCATACCATCTAGCTCAGCTGCAATATCGTCGCTGGTGGCCCCCGAGTATTGGTCGATCTGTAGGCATATGTCGCCTATGATGACTTGGTCGACCATAACTGCATCTGAATCAACCATAGTGTCTTGGGAGGGACGTGTCGGCTCAGTCATGACATAGTCATGTGAGTGATAGGTCGCCTCATCCACGCAGGTGATTGTAGATAGTCGTGAAGTTGTGGTGACAGATTTAGAAAACTTTAAGTATCCCTCAGGAGTATCAACTTCTAGTTCCATCTTCTTCCTTGTTCGAAGGACGTGATAAAGGTAAGCTCGAGATATACTTTGAAGGCAGCCAATTCCAGCTAACGTTGGGAACTTACCTCGCTGATGGGGAATAGAGGCCACCATTCCAAGTGCGACCTGGCCAGGGATACCCAAAATATCAGCATAATCACTATTTACATCAATAACAATAAATGTTACCTTGGTCGTGACTCTGAATGGATGTTGGCCTATGCCGACATCCAGCTCGATCTGCCCTCTAGCGTCCACCCTATGATTGGTGAAGCCTTCAAGTCGACCATCATAGGGTGACAACTGCTCCTTTGTAAGCCCCATCTCTTTGAATGTCTTGTAAAAAGGATATCCTTGCAGGCCCCCGTGTCTATCAAGAGTCTGCTCGTCGTACACCCATCAATCAATCCTGGGATAACGAGAACTTGCTCCTTGGCCACCATGTTGGTCGCTAGCTCGTCAGGATAGAAACTAATAACTTCATCCCTGATGTAGCTTCTAGGTGGAACATGGGGGGCTTTGTTAAGCTGAAAGATCTTGTGTTTCGAAGCAGGTTGCTAGATAGCTCAATGATCACTTCCAAATCAGTCGAGGTTGCCTTGGCTCTTGCATACCTCTAGTTGCTCGCTCACCTCCGCCAGGTTGAGCTCCTTTCACATATCTGTCGAGCTTTCCACTGTCGACCCACTTATGTGATACGTTTCAGACTCATGCAGTCCTCTGTAGTGTGGCCCGTATCCTTGTGATAATCACAGTATTTTCAATTATCCCTTCTGAACTTATTTCCTGGGTTCATTGGGGCAGGCGGGCCTAGCTCGACTGTATTCAATATTTCAGTGCGATTTACTGTCAACGGGGTAAATGTCTCGGGCACTCTCTCAGTCGCCCTAGTCCTCTTTTTCCCATTTTTGTTGTTACCAATGTTCTTTGTTTGGTCCTTCTTATCAGCATCTACGGCCTCGAACTTGGGACCTTTTTCCTTCCTCTTTTCCTTCCTCTCTTCAGCTATGGCCACATTGTAGGCCCTTTCAAACAGTTCTTGTCGGGTCTTCACGCTCCTGACTTGTAGCTCGTAGTCTAAGTCTGCAGAGGTAACCCCATTCCTGAAGCAATTTATCACTTCCCTATCTGTCAAGTCCTCTTCAATTTGGTCGACCATCTCTTTGAACTTGGTATAATAGCTTATCGAGCTTTCATTCTTTCCCTGAGCCAAATTGTTCATGTCGGTAACTATTAATTTTCGGGCTCCAGCTGTCGAGAAGCGATCTAGAAACTTCCTCCTCATATACTCCCATGTGGTAATACAACCAGGCGCTAAACCACGAAACCAGGTCAATGCTGCCCCTATGAGGGTGCTGGTTAGTGCCTTACACATCATATCATCTTCGGTGGAGACGAAGCACATGGTAGCTTCTAGATGCTGCATATGATTCTAAGCATTGGTCGCACCCAAATATTTGTCAAGAGTGGTCAACTTGAAACCATTAGGAGGTCATCGCTCGATCAATTCTCAGGATAAGGGACGAAGAGTAAAGTCGTTTCGTTTGCCCCTTCCAGTATCCTCCTTTCTGTCAGCCTCCCATTGCTCCAACCTCTTTTTCCACTGCAACCATTCCCTAGCATCTGGATGGTCGTTTCTTGATGGTGAGACATTATTGGATCTCTGTCGCTCGTCCCGGTGAGGCTCTCTTCTTAAGTTGGCCCTATGCCTTTCACTTCTAGGGGGAGTCACCTCTCTACCTTGTCGACCTCTATGAGAAGGCGACCTTACTGAATTCACAGGCGACCTGCGCCTATCCCCCCTTGTTGGCGACCTGCGCCCATTCCTATCTCGATGAGATTGTGATCTTTTCGCTCTACTAGGCGACCTGCGCCTGTTTTCCTCGCGACGGGAATGAGACCTCTCCGTCCTAGCAGGCGACCTACGACTGTTCCTTTCAGCTTCTCTTTGTCGCCTTAACTCCGACTCAGCCTCCTGCTCCTTATTTGTGTTGAGATGACTTCGCAAGTCGTCAGGTGGAACCGGTATGTGGGTGCGAATGTGTGGTATGATCTGCTGGTCGCCATTCTACCTAACACTCCCATTTTTCCTAGCGCTCCCGTCGGGCTGCCTGTGAGAATTTTGAGAGGGAGCTGCCCTTTCCGACCTTCTATCATTCTGATCGGGCGAGTCTGGCATATCCAGGAATTCTGCCAAAAGTCTAGCCCGCTCCTGCATCATCTCCTTCCCTGCGAGGGATTGGTTGAGGGACACAGTGCATCGCTGCAGCCATTCGCCCTTTTTGTTGGCGCTTTGGAGGGGCTGTGCTCCTTGTTCGACCATAGGTCTTTTCTCCCTTCTGCCATCGGTCAAGCCTCTGCCATCAGCAACATTGTTCGAACGTGTTGCCGCTCCCGGGCGACGCCTTGATGGGGAGGAGGAGGAGGCATGTTCACATTGCAATTTCAGATCAGCGTCCGTGTTAGCGCCGACGTTTCCTTCGTTGTGCTCATCAGAGGCCTCTGAAACATGGCCAGTCGGAAGTTACCATGATGATGGGTTGAGAGAAATTTCGAGGTCAAAGCAACGATTCCCGCAATGGAACCAAGCGATCTTTGTAGGAATCGTCGTAATCAACCTCGTCCGGTACAAGAGGCGATCTCCTGGCTTTTGACACAGCAGAACCCGCGGACTAGTCGAAATGGTCTCCGACAAAGACCCTCGGGCGTGAGAGTAAGTATGGTGTGTATGAGAGCTGATAAGTTATAAAGAACAATGTATTCAGAATAACAAATAGCAATAATCTTGGAACGGTTGATATTGTCATGTATTTATAGTTGTTGATGAGAGATATAATTGTGGTAGGATTGTATGAAATTCCTATAATCATGGATCAGATTTGTATAAGATATCGTGTCCATAAATAACTCCTGTTTTGTAGGAATCCTATTAGAAAAGAATCATAGATACGCCTAGACTCTGTATGTCGACGTAGTATCGTAGGTCGAGGTCGCCTGTTTGGATCCAGGTCGACCTGACTGATGAATAGGGTTGGATCATGCCCGAATTAGAATCTTGATCGTATGTCGGACAATAGCTAGGTCGGGACCATGTAGGTCGGACAATGAGCTAGGTCGACTGATCTTGCTGATGGGCCTTGGGTCTGGTAATAATTGGGCCTAGCCCACTAAAAATGTGGTGACAATAATATGTAAATAATTCGCTTTCGATGATACTGAAGCAGTTTAATAATTATACGGATTTGAAGGCAATTGATTCCTTGGTACTATGCCTAAGGCAATAAGACATGTTTTTAGATACTGCCACCTCTATTTGTATTTAATTTTTACTTGACTAAACAGAAGTGTCGAGTGGTAATTTGCCTGTAATCTATATAGTACATTACTATCAATAACATTACTATCAATATTTTAGTTTACAAAAATCTAAATTATATAGTTAGATGAGAGTATAGAGTTACAATCTCATATTAATTGTATTTTATCATCTTATCCAACAATTAATGTCATCATATATTTGAACGTATCATTATGGACTAAAAAACTTACTGTTATTAATAATTTTTATTTAATGGTGTATTGTAATACTCCCTCCGTCCTAGCTCAATTGAGCCATAGGATAATTTCACGGTTCTTAAGAAAAATGAATAAAATGGGTAGAAATTAGAGGAGAGAGAATGTAAAAGTTAAATGTGGGCCTGTGGGGTAGGAAATAGTAGTTAATGATTGGTTTTTTTGAAAATGGGTAGAAGATTAGATGAAAGAAAATGTAAAAGTTAAAAATATATAATAGGAGAGAGAATGAGTGGGAGGAATGGTAAGTTAATGATTGGTTTTTTTGTAAATATGTTAAAATTGTAAGGGTATAATGAATGGTGTTTTTGTAAATATGTAAATATTATGAAGGTATAAATGTTTGAAATACTGTTCACTTCTTTCCATTTATGAAATGACTCAATTAAAGTGGGACGTCCGAAAAAGAAAAGTGGCTCAATTGAGCTGGGACACGGAGGGAGTAATATTTAAGATTTCTTTAATTTTATCTAATCTAAGGTGGGAAGCAAATGCGATTCTTTTAGATGCTTATGTTGGCAGCGCAACTGAACACATACACCGGGCGTGACCACGAAAATACCCACCTCATGTACTATATATCTGCACATTTGTTATATGCTTCCTCTATATATCATCCAACTCAATATACCTAAAGGGGAAAGAAAGAAAGAAAGAAAGAGAGAAAGAACAAAAATAAAACATGGAGGTGGAGAGAGTACAAGAGATAGCTTCACATGCAAAGTGTGTCGACACTATCCCAAAGGACTTCATAAGATTGGAGACGGAGCAGCCGGCGACAACCACCATCCATGGTGTGCTTCTTGAGGTACCGGTCATTGATATATCCAATCCGGGCACTTCAATGGCGGATGCTTGTAGGGACTGGGGGATATTTCAAGTTGTAAATCATGGGATACCAAGTGAAGCTATAAGTAAGTTGCAGAAAGTTGGGAAAGAGTTTTTTGAGTTGCCACAAAAGGAGAAAGAGAAAGTTGCAAAGACAGAAGAAGAGGGTATTCAAGGGTATGGGACAAAGCTTCAGAAGGAAATGGATGGAAAGAAAGGATGGGTTGATCATTTGTTCCATAAGATTTGGCCTCCTTCTGCCATCAATTACCAATTCTGGCCTCAAAATCCTCCAACCTACAGGTTTTTTTGTTTACTTGTTTTCATCATCTTTTATGATTGAAATTAAGTTGAAATGTGTTTTTGAAACTGACAGGGAAGCAAACGAGGAGTATGCAGAACGGTTGCGCGGGGTGGCAGACAAATTGTTGGAGGACTTATCAAGAGGGCTTGGTCTTGAAGAGAATGAGTTGAAAGGAGCAGTGGGTGGGGATGACTTAATTTACCAATTGAAGATAAACTATTACCCACCGTGTCCTCGGCCCGATCTTGCTCTAGGTGTGGTAGCACACACCGACATGTCTGCACTAACCATTCTTGTTCCTAATGATGTCCAAGGACTTCAGGTTTACAAAGATGGCAACTGGTATGATGTCAACTATATCCCTAATGCTCTCATTGTTCATGTTGGTGACCAAATAGAGGTATTTCTCGCTCCTTTTCCAATCAACTCCGCCCCCTTGGTAGTGCTTAGTAAATGGATATTTAAATAGTTGAATAATTATTATTGGTTGTTGGATGGACAGATATTGAGCAATGGTATATACAAGAGCGTGTACCACAGAACAACCGTGAACAAGGAAAAGACAAGAATGTCTTGGCCGGTGTTCCTAGAGCCACCACCGGAGCTTGAAATCGGGCCGATCAAGAAGCTGGTCAGTGAGGAAAATCCATCAAAGTACAAGACCAAAAAGTACAAGGATTATGTTTACTGTAAGCTGAACAAGCTTCCTCAGTAATATTGTGAATGCTAAAGAACAATATTAATGAATCTACTATTGCTTTGGTTGTATCAGTATATGGTAATAGTTTAAATAAGAGAGGAAATTAGTATGAGTAGGAAAATAAAATTGTAATTTGCAGTTGTTTTTATCAATTCATCCACTTTCATCAATGTTGGGCGGAGAATGTTGAAAAGTCTTGAATGCCCGTAATAACTTTTTGCAGCAACTACAGTACCCTTTTGTCATCTTTCATCTTTTCTCCTCTCATATTCTTTTTCTAAACGGATTTTCTTTTGATAGTAATTTGTAGATCAGGATATTTTGTGTGCTACAACAAAATATCTCAGATATGAGATTTTTCAAAAATATTCAAGCTCTTTTGATACAGATGGAAGTTCAGACAAGGATTTTGAAGAGCAACAGTTCACAGATTTAGGTCTAATTAAACATCAAAACTGTTTTGATCCAGAAGGTGGAAAATTATGTGTGACATATGCTTGGAAAGCTATGGATGTCTAGTTTCTTAGACTCTTTTCGGTTCGTCGTTTCGTGCATTCTACACAAAGTTAGGGTCAGTTGTTTGAGTGCTGCGCTTGGAGACTGATTCTTTGAATCTTCTGCTGTCTGATGGTTTTCTCTGTCTTTTGATCTTTTTATCTTATCTTATCCCTAAATAATTATTAGTAATTCATTCCCCTTAGTATTTTATCAATTTTCCTATCTTGGAAGGATGTTCCAAGAGATCTATAAGTACCCTCTAAATCTGTGATGTAAGGGAGCTGATTTTGAGTAATAATTAATAAAAGTGTGCTTTGAGCCCTTTTTCTTCGTTCTTTATCTCTTTGGTGGATTCCATTGAGTGGTGAACACACAACCCTGTATCTCCTCGGTGGATTCCGTAGAGTGGTGAGTTGTATATGCTCTGTATCTTCAAGGTGGATTCCTTGAAGTGGTGAGCATCCTATCCATTTTCTTTATTCTTCTTTTCCGTTGCGAAATCCGGCATCAGTTTGGTATCAGAGCCGAAACCAGGATTATCCTTGTTTTGGTTAAGGTATCATTTTATACCTTTCCCCTTGATCTTCATTTTCTTTCTCTTTCTCCTTCTCCTTCTTTAGATTCATTTCTATTATAAAAAAAAAAAAAATCAATTTCATATTTTGTACATCATGTTTGAGTTTTCTTGGCCATTTACCGATTCCATTACTCCCTTGCCTGTTATTGATTAGTCTCAACCTCCTATATTTGATGAGTACCCTCAAGATCATAAGGAATTTTCATTTGATGATTTTGAAAAAGGTTCTCTGCCAAATTTTGATCAATGCTTGGGTTATTGTCAAATTTGTGCATCTTATACATCATTATGTGGGGAAAATTCCAATGTTTTTCCTACATTTTCTTTGAGTTGGTCGAAAAATATATTTGAATATCTTAGTGACAATCATTACAAGGATCCCTTTGACATCAACCCTTCAAGTACTTCAATTTCTTGGTTCATTAACAAGTTCATCATTGATAACTTTCTCAAAACTCGTTGGACCGATTGGATGAAGGCCATAACAAGAGCCATAAAATACAAAGTTTGTCGAAGTATTATTCAGATATTGTATACAAGTACTTGTTGTGATGCGATATACAAAATTCGAGGACAAATTTCTTTCAAGTGGGGGAGTATGATGCGGAAACCAAATGGTCAACATTTTGTACTCTCAACAAAGACTGTCCGTTTGTACAGAATGTATCTCTTATTCTGTTCAGACAAATATTACTATCAATATACCATTGGAAAGCCCTATGAGTCTACTTTCCAACGCATCTTTCAGATCCGGATTTGGAGTTTACTAGAGGAAGTTATGACCATTTTACTAGAGGCTGCGCACATGGACAGATTCATCCGAATTTGGCATAGTCTTTTGATCTTTCATATTTCTAATCACAATTATCTTTTAATATTAATTTTTAGGCTTATCTTTATGTATTTTGATGATTCCTAAGTTTGGAGGGCTGTTCCAAATATCTATAAATACCCCACAAATCATTGTAATAAGGGGAGTTGAATTTTGAGTTAATATAATATAAAGTTTAGCTTTGTGCTTGCTTTCTCGTTCTTTATCTCTTTGGTGGATTCCATTGAGTGGTGAACACACAACCCTGTATCTCCTCGGTGGATTCCGTAGAGTGGTGAGTTGTATATGCTCTGTATCTTCAAGGTGGATTCCTTGAAGTGGTGAACATCCTATCCATTTTCTTTATTCTTCTTTTCCGTTGCGAAATCCGCCATCAGTTTGGTATCAAAACTTTGGTTCAGATCATGCCTCCTCGTCGCCAACCAAAGGCTACTAATGCAGCTCCTCGTGAAAGAGATCTTCGAGATATGGAGATGGACGAACTTCGTAGGCAGGTACAGCAACTTCAACAACAACTTGAACGTCTTCAACCTGTGGAAGATGAACAATTTCAAGAGGATGCAGAGGTGGATAATCACAGCAGTGATGATGATATCGGAGAAAATCCTTTTTATCATTCTTCTGGGTCGGGTTCCAACAGATCGTCTCGTGGCAATCGCCGAGCCCAACGATATCATAGGCGGGATGTCGACGTTAAAATTGATATTCCAGAGTTTGAAGGAAAGATGGAACCCGATGAGTTCCTTGATTGGCTACATACAATTGAGAGGGTTTTTGACTTTAAGGAGATCTCAGATGAACGAAAAGTGAAGCTTGTTGCTTTGAAGCTTCGGAAATATGCAAGCTTATGGTGGGAAAATGTGAAGCGGCAGAGAGTTCGTGAAGGTAGGCGACCAATTTGTTCATGGGAGAAGATGAAGAGGGAACTTAAGAGAAGATTTTTGCCAGAAAACTATAGGCAAGAGTCTTTTCTGAAGTTACACAATCTAAGGCAAGTGGAGCAAACAGTGGAGGAATATACATCACTTTTTGACCATCTCATGATCAAGTGTGATGTTGTTGAACCCCGTGAGCGAGACTATTGCACGTTATCTTGGAGGACTAAAGCCTGAAATTAGCAATGTGCTTCAGCTGCAACCTTATTGGACCCTTGCTGATGTTTGTAAACTAGCAGTAAAGATTGAAAAACAACAAAAGGGGACGCGTGGAGGATCATTCCGTTCATACAACAAGGAGGCTTCTGTTAATCGGGAAAGTACTAGTTCCACCAAGCCTAAACCATCGGCAAGTGCTCAATCAAGTGTTCCTGTTAAAAGTGATAAGCAGGTTGCTAGTTCCTCTACAACAAGCTCGAGAAAATGCTTCAAGTGCCAAGGTTATGGACATATTGCTTCCGAGTGTCCTAACCGAAAAATTATTTCTTTGGTGGAGGAAGAGCTTGAAGAGATACTTGAGGAGAATTCGGTAGAGGATGAGGCTGACCATAATGAGGAAATTGTGTACCCGGATGAAGGTGAAGCATTGGTCATACGGAGGAATCTAAACATGGATCAAGCACGTGATGATGATTGGCTACGAGAAAACATTTTCCATACACGGTGTACTTGCCATGGGAAGGTTTGTAATGTCATAATTGATGGTGGAAGCTGTTGTAATGTTGTTGCAGAGAAGATGGTGGACAAGTTGCAATTAAAAGTGGAGGAGCATCCATATCCTTACAAGATTCAATGGTTTCGAAAGGGCAATGAAATTAAGGTCAGTAAAAGATGTTTAATTCAGTTTTCTATTGGAAAAAATTACAAAGATGGAGTTTGGTGCGATGTTGTTCCCATGGATGCTGCCCATTTATTATTAGGAAGACCATGGCAATATGATCGAAGAGTCACACATGATGGTTACAACAATACTTATTCTTTTGTAAAAGATGGGCATCGTATTGTTCTTGCTCCGCTAAGGCAAAATTCTTTTGTCGAGCCACCAAAGGGGGAGGTAAGTACTTTCTTGTCAGGGACTCTTATAGAAAAGGAGTTTTTGGAGTCTCAAGGAGGATATGCTCTTGTTTTAATGGAAAGCTCAAAATATGTAGAAGTTGAACATAGTCCGTTTGTACAACCCATCTTGGAGGAGTTCAGTGACATCGTTCCAAATGAAATTCCACCAGGCCTCCCTCCGATGAGAGACGTGCAACATTGCATTGATCTTGTACCTGGTTCTGTTCTTCCAAAAAAAGCCGCCTACCGCTTGAATCCTAAGGAGAATGAGGAATTGCAGAGACAAGTTGATGAACTTTTAGCTAAAGGTGTTTTGCAAGAAAGTAAAAGTCCTTGTGCTGTTCCGGCCTTGTTGGTGCCTAAAAAAAATGGCTCTTGGCGTATGTGTGTGGATAGCCGAGTTATCAATCGAATTACTGTGAAGTACCGATTCCCCATCCCTCGTCTTGACGATCTTCTTGATCAATTATTTGGTGCTAAGGTGTTTTCTAAGGTTGATCTTCGCAGTGGCTATCATCAGATTCGAATAAGGCAAGGCGATGAATGGAAGACGGCTTTCAAGACAAAGAATGGTCTCTACGAGTGGCTGGTAATGCCTTTCGGACTTTCTAATGCTCCGAGTACTTTTATGCGTATAATGACTCAAATTTTTAGGCCATTCTTGGGGAAATTCGTTGTCGTCTATTTTGATGATATATTAATTTATAGCAAGACGTCGGAAAAGCATGAGCAGCACTTGAGGAAGGTATTTCAAACTTTGCGAGAGCAAAAATTGTATGTTAACATAAAGAAGTGTGAATTTTTTACCCATAGAATTATATTTTTGGGTTATTTCGTGACTTCAGAAGGAATTGAAGTAGATGACAGCAAGGTAGAGGCAATCAGAAGTTGGCCTGTTACGAAGAGCATTCATGATGTTCGAAGCTTTCATGGACTGCTGTCATTTTATCGCAGATTTATTAGGGATTTTAGCACCCTTGTTGCTCCGTTAACTGAATGTTTGAAAGGAAAAACATTTCAATGGACAGAAGCAGCCCAGAAAAGTTTTGAGCTCGTCAAAGCGAAAATGGCAGCAGCTCCTATTCTTGTCCTTCCAGATTTTGACAGAAACTTTGAAGTTGTGTATGGGATGAATCCTATTAGCCCATTGGACTTGGTTCCTCTCGGTTCAAAACATCAGTTCAGTGGAGATGCAGAAGAAAGAGTCAAGTTCAATGAAGGTGACTTGGTTTGGATTCACCTGCGTAAAGGTCGGTTCCCTCCTGATGGTCCATTCAAGGTGTTGAAACGGATTGGTCAAAATGCATACAAGATTGAGTTGCCTCTTGACTATGGGGTTTCAGACATATTTAATGTTTCAGACCTTTCTCCATATTATGAAGACGATGGGAATCTAGACTCGAGGACGAGTCCTTTTCAGCCAGGGGAGCATGATACAGATGGAAGTTCAGACAAGGATTTTGAAGAGCAACAGTTCACAGATTTGGGTCTAATTAAACATCAAAACTGTTTTGATCCAGAAGGTGGAAAATTATGTGTAACATATGCTTGGAAAGCTATGGATGTCTAGTTTCTTAGACTCTTTTCGGTTCATCGTTTCGTGCATTCTACACAAAGTTATGGTCAGTTGTTTGAGTGCTGCGCTTGGAGACTGATTCTTTGAATCTTCTGCTGTCTGATGGTTTTCTCTGTCTTTTGATCTTTTTATCTTATCTTATCCCTAAATAATTATTAGTAATTCATTCCCCTTAGTATTTTATCAATTTTCCTATCTTGGAAGGATGTTCCAAGAGATCTATAAGTACCCTCTAAATCTGTGATGTAAGGGAGCTGATTTTGAGTAATAATTAATAAAAGTGTGTTTTGAGCCATTTTTCTTCAGTTCTGTATCTCTGTGGATTTGTCCATTGAGTGGTGAACTAATCACTCTGTATCTCGTAGGTGGATTCCGACGAGAGGTGAGTGTCTAGCTCTGTATCTCCAACTGGAGTGGTGAGCCTTGTTATCATTTCTACCTCAGTTTATAATAATTCTTTCTCTCCTATCATCTTTTGACAGTAATTTGTAGATCAGGAGCGATGACGTATTTAATCATCAAGTCTGCAACTTTTGCAAGCCCATAATCTAGAATGCCAATCACCTACTCCAGATATCAAAATCATGAAAATGAAGAAATCCAGGAGCAAAAAAAAAAGTGTGTGAATCTCGTATCAAATGATTGATGGCATGCGAACAGCATTCCAATCCATAGATTAAGATAAAAACATAAATCCCAAGCCTTATCCACAAAAAAGAGCTACTTAAATTGTCCTTCATACTAATCGAAAAGATCAAATTGCCATTTTTGCTCATGAGATAGCTTACTCATTTATAGCTAAACTACCTAGATCACCAGATGCACTAGAAAAAAAAAAGGAATAAGTAAAACAAACTTACATCCATTGCTTTCGAAACAGTTTGAAGCTCAACCCTGTGACTTTCATCCAAAGCCAACTGATACTTCACACGAACCACATTAGATTGCTGCTCAAACCTCACAGCCTTCTCCATCAACCTCATAAGCACCTCTTGTATCTACAAACCTAAATCCAATTCCTCTAAAAACAATCACATAAAAATCTACAACTAATCACCAACAATAAGTCAAAGAACTTAAAGTCACAAACATTTTGTCTCAATGAAACTCAAGGAAATTAGAATGAGAAGCCAATGTTTTCATTTCCTAAATTCTCATAGTAACCAAAAGAATGATAATAAATCAATCTACATTACCTCCTCGAAACACTCTGTCCACTCTTTCTTCAACAACCCATAAACAACAGGCTCTTCTTCCTCCTCCGTCGGGTTATCCTGAACTCGTAACACCGCCTTGATTTGCCTCAGAGCCTCCGCCGCTTCAACTACATTTCCCGCCTTCAAATCATTTCCTAAATTCTCATAATAACCAAAATCTTATTTTAAACAGATTAATAGGCATAAATTATATCAGTTAACAAGATTTAAAATCCCTAAAACCTAAAAATCATACCTTAACTACGGTCAACAAACAAGCTGAATGCGAGAATCGCTTGAATATCCTACACAATCAAAACAAACAAACAACATTACACATTTGAATGCAGTCGGAGAGAGAGAGAGAGAGAGAGAGAGAATGAGCGAGAGCGAGAGAGAGAGAGAGAGAGAGAGAGAGAGCGAGAGAGATTACTAACCGAAGGAGGTGAGAGATGAAGCGCGCGATAGCTGCGAATCAACGACGGCGGCGTTCTATTTTTCTGTTTAAGCGAAACAGATTGGGAGGGGGGCTAGGGTTTTTTTTATATGTCATTTTAACGACGGATATTTTCGTCGGTATTACTAAAGGACCTTTTCCATCGGTATTACCGACAGATTAAACTGTAAATTTGATAAAGAAATTCCCAGCAATTCGTCGATATTTCTTGGTTGTCCGTTGGTAATACCGACGGATCGCGTCCGTCGGTAATATTTTGTCGGTAAACATGAAGATTCTAGTAGCGGAGGATCCACATGGTCAGAGATTGCTCACATGGCCTTAGCATTAAAGTTTGCTAACTCAATTTTCTCATTGTTCCAAGTTTCTATGGGATTAGAACCATAAATTTTCTCCCTCTTTTCATCACCTCCTATGTAGATGGGGAAATTTCAATCATGGGAGGAGTATAGCCACACATAGACTAACCTAAGCACGATGATCAAGATACTTAATATGCATAATCATTTTGGCCTTCCAAATGGTATAGTTTGAACCATTTAGGCTAAGCGGTTTGTTATGGCTATTATGACAGTCCATAATGGCTACTTTCAAGGATCGATCTCAGCTGAGTCGAGAGAAGGCTCTGATATCAATTGAAAGAATTATAGATAGGAATGTGAACACTTGTGCATACAGTTTTTCACACAAGTATCAGCACAACTGTGTAAACAACTTTGACAATAACATAACTCACAAAACAGAATTAAATGCAGCAGAATAATAACCACTTCATCAAGAACTTTTTGCTGGAAACCTTTTCATAAAACTACAACCTTATTTGAGAACAATTTGCAAAGTAAACACTTACAATGAAAAGAAATCTATCTTACAAAAAGATCAAAAGATGTTCTAATGCCAACAGGGGCCAGAGATTAGAATGACCGAACGATAAACAAGAAACAATATTTGAAAGCTTCAAGCTTTTCTTTTCTATTTCATAAAATCAAAGTCTGCCTCAAAACAAAACCCTAACAATGTTTAAATACTAATCCTAAGAACATTCTAGACTCCTACCAAACCCTAATACAACTTTTACAAATAAAAGACCAAAATACCCTAACTTAAAATTCATAAAGCAAATATTTAAAGCCCTAAACTCAGCAATATTGAAGCCCAGCCGTAAGCCTGTTTCAGCCGCCTGCTATGATGTCCCGCTGCTCTCCAGGCGCCCGCCTGGCATAGGGTGAGGCGCTCGCCTCCTTCTGTCCCGTATCATATTGCATCATCCTCCCCTCCTTAGAAAAGACTCGTCCTCGAGTCAATATCCTCAATATGAACACCACTATACCCCGAAAAATCTGAACTCCATCCGCAAACGGAATTCGATGCCCTTGACGAACTTTAAACTTCATTGCCCTTGTGACAGCATCCATCCAATCAGCCCAATGCATTGATACGAAAAACTCAATAATCAATTTCTGAATGTTGCATTGAACAGAAGAACGGGGGGAATACGTGTCAAACAGATCTGTGTACCGAAGACCAACGGTTACCGCTTCAAACGTCCACACCAAGGTTGCCCCTTGACTAGCAAATTTTTTCTCGGTCTCCTTATCGGACTCGGCAGATGATTTATTGTCATAAACAAGATCGGTTGTCGACACTTGACAAACGTCACAATGACACATATCAAACGTAGGTGGTTTGGACCAATCAACAAGATTTTCTTGACTTGAAGATTCGAACAAAGAACCCTCTTTAAAATCACTAGTATCCATCCAAGAATCAATCAAATCTTCAGGATTTGAATCAAACAGAGGGGGTTTCGACCAATCAACAAGATTTTCTTGACTTGAAGATTTGACAAAAAGACCCTCTTTAAACCCAACAGTATCAATCCAAGTATCAAGAAAATCATCAGGATTTGCTTTACCTTCGTTTTTCGGAATTTTGATCCTCACATCGACATCCCAAGAAGGGCCAGCCGCACACCTGTCATGATATTCATGATTTTGGGCGCAGGAATCCATCCCCTCTTGATACTCCATATCCTCGGCTGGAACAATCGGATCTGAACCCTTCTTCACTGGAAGCACCATGTGATCCATGTGGTTCTGGAGTATTTGAATCTATCTTCGTATCTCATCTATCTCGATATTGCAACAACTTCGTTTGCGATGATGGTCATCTTCTTGGGGCTCCGCTGTACAGCTGCTCCATCGACCACCTCGTCCACCACGAACAACGCGTCCTTGTTCAACCATTGATATTTGAACCGGAGCTCTGATACCAAATAATGCTAACGGGGGCTAGAGATTAGAATGACCGAACGATAAATAAGAAACAATATTTGAAAGCTTCAAGCTTTTCTTTTCTATTTCATAAAATCAAAGTCTACCTCAAAACAAAATCCTAACAATGTTTAAATACTAATCCTAAGAACATTCTAGACTCCTACCAAACCCTAATACATCTTTTCCAAATTAAAGACCAAAATACCCTAACTTAAAATTCATAAAACAAATATTTAAAGCCCTAAACTCAGCAATATTGAAGCCCAGCCGCAAGCCTGTTTCTGCCGCCTGCTATGATGTCCCACTGCTCTCCAGACGCCTGCCAGGCCTAGGGTGAGGCGCCCGCCTCGCTTGCCTCTGTTTCTGTTGTTGCTCCTTCTGTCCCGTATCATACTGCATCATGTTCTAATCTAAGAATAATCAAACACGAAAAACAATCTTGAAGTATCAAGGTCTGAATTTCAAAAAATAAAGAAAATACTCAAGAAATTCTTTATACTCCATATCTTTCTAAAAATCCGTAGTAAACAATGAGAGGAGCGACCTCTTTATATAGAGAAAACAATCATTCTTCAATAAGGACTCGTTCAATCTCTTACTTATTTAAACTTGATTCTTCTTTCCTTTTCCGTCCAAAAGTCCCTGCCTTACTTGAGTTATTACCTAAAATATACTCCCTCCGTCCCACTATAGTTGACACCCTTGAGGTGGGCACGGGAACTAAGAAGAAACAATTAAATAAAGAAAATGTGTGGTAGAAAATGAAGAGAGAGAATGAGTGGGGTAAATAGTGGTGTTGGTTGAATAAATTGAGTGGTGGAAAATGAAGAGAGAGAATTAGTGGTGGGGTCCATCTAATATAAAAATATAAAAACTAGGTTATTTTTGGAAGGTGTCAAGTGAAGTGGGACGGCCCAAAATGGAAAGAAGTGTCAAGTATAGTGGGACGGAGGGAGTACAAAACATATATAAACAAAAAGTTAGCCATTAGTCAAAATCTAATTCTATATTTACAATTATTTCCTAACCTAAATTATATAAAATATACAAATTAATTTAGATATTAGAATCACAAAAATTTTAAAAAGATATAAGAGTATTTTCATACTCTTTCTTTCAAAGTGTAATGCATTATTGAAAAAAGTCCAATCCATAGTTTTTTTCTATTTTACATGTAAGGGAGGGAATTCCACGTAATAATTTCAGTATCATCATTTGCGTATCCATTCTCCTTGTTATCTTATTGAGTGGATCTCCGAACTAAAATGTTATGGTGCAAATTAGTCATGCTCATTCGAAAAGTTTAGGCTCTATCAGTCGGAGCTGTATGCATGATCTAATCTAGGGGAGGAAATGGTTTGGTTCAAATTGCAGTTTGGAGTCGAACTGAGTCAAATCGTGTGGTTTGGTTTGATTTTTAGACGTAAGTGGTTTAGCTCGGTTTGAGAAATTAACAAACCATGTGGTTCAGCTCAGCTTGGGGTTTGGTACTCTTAAATCGAACCGAGCCAAACCGAGCCGAACCATTTGAAACTTATATATTACAATTTGAATTTGGTAGACTCAGATTGAAAAAAGATAATGATGATATTATATGTTAGAAGCACTTTCATTTGATTTACTCAGAAAGTTGATAGACTTTTTATGAATGTGAAAAGGGGATATTTAGTAAGCATATCAAAGCTAGTTTTGGAGGTGTCAAACATGCTTTTTGGAAACAAGTCTTTGGTGTTATTGTTGTTGTATATAGTATATCAGGTCCTATTGTTATTTGCAAGAGTTCTTGGTTCAAAATTGTTCTATTCTCCCTAGCTTGAAATGGTATGCTAATTAAAGGCTCAAGTTCTTTGCTGACTTCATAATTAATGAAGATTCTCAAAAATGGTTGCAGCCTCTTCCCCAATGAAACAACTTCACTATCATCAGAATTCACATTTTATGGCAAGAACTTATTTATATTCTAAGTACTTATTCTTAATCAAGTTATGCTTGTATTTATTTTAAGTACTCATTTATATTCATTAGTCATAAAATGGTTAACAAAAAAAGATTACGGTTTGAAATGTGGTTTGGACCGTGGTCTAGATCGCAGTCTAGACCGTGGTCTGAACCGCAAAATCAAACCGCGGTTTAGACCGAATCAAACCGATCGAACCATAGCCATTTAGTTTAGCTCGGTCTGAATTTTTTTATGGTTTAGCTCGGTTTAAAATTTCTCCAAACCGATACTAGCGGTTTGACTTCTAAATTTGTTCAAATCGAGCTAAACCGAACCATTTTCACCCCTATAATCTAGGCATCTAGCTACTTGTGGTGCAAATTCAAATCCATACTTATAGTATATTAAAGTAGGCGAAACTTGATAAGGTGTTTCCACATAAGCCAAAAAAGGTGATTCTTGCATTCTTAGGCTTCCAACTCATCCACCCCTAATTAATTTGTGATGTTTTGAATTCTCCCTAATAGCTATTAATATTCATAGTCTCTAATAGTTATGTGAATAGTTACTTCTTACATATAATTAGTCGTAGTTAAAATCTTATAGTATCTATTCAATGTTTCTATTAGTGTTCATAGTATATAGCTATAAAAGGTATAAGATTTCAAAGTGACTAATTAAAGTAACAAAACTTCACTACAACAAAAATACCCTTTAACAACGTTTTTTAAACATTGTGAAAGGCTTTTAACAATGTTTTTTAAAACGTTGTAATATCCAACGTTGTAATAGGTCCTGGTCTAAGACAACGTTTTATAAACGTTGTAAAAAGGTTCATAAAACGTTGTAATAAGATAATTGACAACGTTTTTAAAACATTGTAGTAATAGAATGACAACGTTTTTAAAAACGTTGTAATAAACGATTGAAAACGTTTATAAAAGGTTGTAATAAAGAAAATGACAACGTTTTTAAAAACGTTGTAATAACTGATTGACAACATTTGTAGAAAACGTTGTGAAAAGACTATATACAAGGTTTTTAAAACGTTGTAATAAGACTAATGACAACGTTTTATAAACGTTGTAATAAGTCCATTAACAACGTTTGGTAGAAACGTTGTCTTACCATTTATACAACGTTTATAAAACGTTGTTTTGATGTTGATTACAACGTTTTATAAACGTTGTTAATGTGAATAAATTAAAAAAAAAACCCTCCATTTGACATTGTTTGCCCCAGCTTTAATTCTCTGTTACATGAAAGTTCATTCCTTCAGTGCCATATTGCTACCAAAAACAAGAAAAGAGAAATTATTACAGAGAAGAATTCTTTTGTAGAATACAAGCAAATGACACTGCATCAGAAACAAATTGCACACTGCATCAGTAAAATGCTGCAAGGTAACAGGCATAGCCAATAAGCAAGGCAAAATCAGTAAAATGCTGCAAGGCAACAGCACTTCTAGGCTTCTAGCATCAGTGCATCACCAACAGCAACAACAACTACAGCAACATCAACAGCAACATCATTACAATTTACAGCAAAGCAACATGCAATAAATAGCAACAGCAACAGCAATTCCAGACTTCTTCTAGTACCAAAATCCAAAAGCTATTCCTAAGAATATAAAATAAATAATGATGAGTCCTACATTTTTATTCAAATAAAAATGTTATATTACACAACAAATGTAATACATCGCTTCTAAAAATAAAATAAAATAGAGGTTGAATGGATTAAAGTACCTTTTAATAACTATTAAGCAGCACTTCTCATACACAGCTTGAACAAGAACAACCTTTCTCCAAACAAACTGTAGCAAACAAAGTTGCAAAAACAACTACAGATACTCAGTTAATCGGATAGAGGGAGTATTGCATCTTAGATAGATATCCATAAATCAACCATTTGAAATTAAAAAAAGAAAATGAATGCAGTGATTCAATAAATCAACCATTTGAACAAGAACAACCTTTCCCTCGTTCGTTTTTTACATTTTCATCAACTTTATCAATTCTCAACTCACCATTTCTAAAAGATCTGGTCTGTGGGCATTACCCACAACCCCATTCTCACTTCTATCATGCTCCTTTTTCACATGGTGATTCAATTCTTGAAAACCTATATCCCTGTCCCCATTACTGGTCATCGGAATACTTCCTGCCAACCATATGCAAAAAGACCGACGATGAGGAGGATTTTGGAAAAACTGAATCTTGATACTCCTAAACCCTTCTCAATGGAACATAATAAACAACACATAGCTTTTCTTCAAGAATCCAATCCTTTTGAATACAAAGCCCTTTTTAACCTAACCTTAGCACAAGAGCAAAATTTCCAAAAAAAAAAAAAAAAAAAAAAAAACAAACATATAATTAATCTAGTCAAAAATACACATCAACATCTGGCTTGAGGGAGATGTGTGGATAAAAGAATGCAAAAAATAAAACTTGGGCTTGTAAGCCCTGTTTGGAGTGAAGTAGTCACAATAAAAACCATTGCAGGTGTTAAAGATGCCCTTCAGCAAGAAAACTATTTCAAGTCCACTACTTATGATTACTTCATAGACAGAAACCATGGAACCAATAACAGGTTGAATAAGGGACAGAGACAGAAACCGTAGAACCAACAACGGCACATTGAACCCAAAAAAGCAAGAAAAATCACCAAGACTCGAGAAAGGGACGGAATAATGGTACTTTGGTAAACAAACTACTCCATGATAATAACACTCGTACACGCTTTTAACTTTAAAATTTCGGATAGAGGTGGGTGGGGTCGGAAAGCATGCTCACCATAAGATTTAGTGCATGAGTCTAGGGAACTTAAAAATTACTCGGAAAAAACAAGTGGAATGCTCACGGTAACACAATATTTCAAGGTCTTTGTTAAGCAATGCAGCCAACGGTTTGTGAATCGAGTGGACATCGTGATACACGTCAAAACCAGATACCAAAAGGGAAGAATTGTGAAATGCAGAAGTGTCAAAAATAGGCAGTAAACCAGTTTTCTTTGATATCCGTGGCAGTGTCTTCCCAATCCTCATACAATGAAAAAATAAGGCCATCATTCCACCATTGAGAACACAAAGCCGTGTGGAAATTAAATAAAAGCGAGCACAAAAGAAAGAGAAAATGATAGCCCATGTGCTGAGCACAAACAATCAATATTATTCAGGACTATAAAAGGGGTAACACCATATTATTTCCAATAAGGAAACAAAGCAAGAAAACCCATAAGAATTGGTTTAAGATAATAGCAATTAAAATATAATATTGAAATTAATTAAAAAAATAAAATAGTACACTCACAATGGGATCAGGGGCATCATCTTGCTTGCACATGACCCATGGGACTCCGGTGCCTAGACCCACGGCCTAACCGGGCCGCCCATTTTGAATAAGCTCGTGCAGTGCACCAAGTTCATACTCCATGGGTCCATATTCATTCTCAATCTACGACGTAAAATTAAAACTCATTCATAACCTATTTTACTCCTAATAAATTGGAAAATGCACTTAAATAAAATAAAATGAAAAACATTGAGTACCTGGGATAAAATAATTGGACCACCCTGAGATTCATATAACCTTTCACCTTTCATCATATTCACAATGTGCACTGTGAACTTTAGCATTGCAGCCTAAATTACATAATAGCGGACACAAAAAATGAACAATGCTTAAATTAGATATCCAGTATTAAATGAAAACTGAAATTCTGTATATAAGAGGCTGACCTTAAAAGGCACATTATCTGTTCTGAAACTGATACCGGGGACATATTTCAACCAAACAGGAAATCCCCTAAAACCCATAACCAGAGAATTGATCATTAAAAATATACTAGAGGACATTAATTTATTATTTTAAGGAAAAATTAATAAATTATTCAATTGTTGTAAAGTACCCAAAGTTCCATTCAACACAAGCATAAGGGCCAACCCTGAGATGAGCATAGAGTCCAGCTTGATGCACCAACTTAATGAACTTAAACAAATCATATCTTTCCTCAAAATAGTACTGCAAAACATAAATACAACAACACTCAGAAAAAAAAAGCAAAATAAAATTAAAAAAATAGTAAAAAAATTAAGTCCCAGAATATAAAAAACTTACTTTGCCAGGTTGGGGTTCATGGCCATTCCAGAAAACATTGGTTTGAATCACATCCAAACCTTCTTCTTTTGCCTTCTGAATAAGATCTGGCGACATCTGAATCATCCCCCATTAAGAACAATGGCCTTGTGGTCATATGAAACAGAGGCAGTAACAAAACAAACCCATGAATACATTAACAAAATCAAACCAACGAACGACATTGTAGCAGCAGCCATGACTGTCTGAACTTTCTTTTTGTGCTCTGTTTGGCTTCACAAAGCAAAATCCCCCTTTTTTCCCTCCCTTTCTTCTGCACTTTAGAGAGAGAAAATAGAAGGAAATACTGATTCACTACAATGAAGAAAAGAAAACAGCTGTGTAATTTTAGTAAAATAAGGAAATAACTTATATGCCATCAATATGCAAATGTCCCACCTTCCCCTCCTCCTTTATCCGGGCTTGGGACCGGCAATGCAATATACAACAATTGCATTGGCGGAGTTAAAAAGGGGTTAGTAATAGGTCGTGCATGCATCTCAAAAAAAAAGTAAAACCAAGTTCTAGAAGTTGTTAGCTAAACAAGTAATAAAAAACATACGAAACATAAACGTCCAAACTAGAAGTTGTTAGCATACACTTAATCAAAAGACACAAAATCCTTATGCCATGCAACCGTACTCCCAACTGCATCCTCGATGAACGACATAAATGAGTTAGGCCTCCACAAGTGAGCACGAGGATCTAAAGCTACAAGAACCCAAACCTTCCAAGCATCCTTTCCGAGGGGAACATTGTGCACCAAAGCATTAGGATCCGTGGATGCGATTTTAGCCTCTGTGACAACCGTCTTTTGCCAATTCAATAATTTGCACTTACGCTCAACATCAACAATTAGAGGAGCACCCCTCGAGTTCAAATCATAGCAATCACGAACATTAGAGCTACCATTATGTGATGAAGGAGAAGGTGTCTTTCCATTCACATTATCTCTAGAACCAACAGTATGCAAATGTGGAGAGGGCATGTTTGTATTTGCATTACCATTTGAAGTCAAACTCTAAAGACCAAACACAATTTAACATGTAAGTGATAATTATCAATAACTCTCCAAAACAATATGTTTGACTATAATAAATACTTGCCTGCATTAATTTTTTCATCACCTCCACTTCATTCCTCAATTCTGAATAAACCAACCAACCCTGGGTAATGCTCATGACTGAACTGTGGTAGCTAAGAACAGCAACTTAAATGGTTCTATCAGTGTTTGGCTACCATAATCGAGCGTGGGAACAATTAAAAAATGATGCAAAGTACATTGCAGAAGGAAACAATGGCAGAATAGCAGCAAGAAAAGAAGAAAGAAAATCGTCAATGGGATCTTAGAGATTTCTGAGATCTACATCTTCCTAGATACACAAGCTCAAAGCTGGCTTTAAGGCTTAGAAATACGAGACCCAGATACAGTGCACAAAAAAAATGGCGTAATGCCGAAAAAGAGTAGGTCTGGCGAAACGCGTTTCTCCATAACTATGGAGAAACGCGCTTTAATAGCCGTAAGCTATACGTTTGATAACCAGAAGAAAATTTCTGGATATCGGTCTCGAAGGGTTCTGGATATCCGAAGCTTTGGAACGGATATCCGTAAGCCTTTGGGCGGATATCCGTAAAAAATAGATTTGAAGCCAAATCCAAGGCCAAGACCAGAAATTGCTTATTGAAGGTTTTACGGATATCCGTAAAACCTTCAAATGTATATCCGTAAACCATCAAATGAATATCCGTAAACATTTTGAAAAGTTTCTGGATATTCATTTTGAAGGTTTGGATATCCGAAAACCTTCAAATGTATATCCGTAAATCATCAAATGAATATCCAGAAACATTTTGAAAGTTTCTGGATATCATTTTGAAGGTTTCTGGATATCACTTTCATAAGCTTCTGGATATCCTTTCAAAGGGTTCTGGATATCCAGAACCTTTGAGACTGATATCCAGAAGTAATCATGGGACAAGGTCATGGCCAATACAAAAAGTTTCTGGATATCCTTTCAAAAGGTTCTGGATATTCGTAACCCGTTTCTCCATAACTTATGGAGAAACGCGTTTCTCCCTAGATTTTACGCAGCAAAAAAAGATTTGTTATGGTCTGTCAGACAGCTGAGTGACCATGCCTTAGACATTTCTGAGATCTACATCTTCCCAGATACACAAGCTCAAAGCTGGCTTTAAGGCTTAGAAATACGAGACCCAGATACAGTGACATAAAAGAAAAAATGGCAGAAGAAATTGATGATAAACACATGAGAATTACATAACTAGAAATCAATCAATGGATCTAGGCTCAAATTCAAGATGCCCAACAACCACATAAGAATGCAATCGTAGACAGTAATGTGCTAAAGTAAAGCCTTGAAGTTGGCAGTTTGATAATACAATTACTGGTCATAACATAGCTAAAGTGCTCAGAAATTGATGATAAACACATGAGAATTACATAACTAGAAAGCAATCAATGGATCTAGGCTCAAATTTAAGATGCCCAACAACCACATAAGAATGCAATCGTAGACAGTAATGAGCTAAAGTAAAGCCTTGAAGTTGACCAAGTTGAGAAGCATATGATTTTAGAGCTTAGCCAATCATCCCAATCATGAATGTAACAGAAAAAGGAAAAAAACAGTTAAAGAAAATTGAGCAGAAAAGGGATTCATTCATCCTCGCTTGAAATTTATGACAAAGAATATGAGTGTTTTTTTTCCTTGGCTTTTCTGATTACCAAAAGTGGTGTTGTGATCATCATATAAACTTCAAATGAATTTGGTAAATCAATTGACTTTCCATGAAGGAAAATCTTACTTCATTTTGGAAACCCTATCTCCATCAAGTGTGACTCATGCAAACATGCTTGTCTACAGATGGGACACCCGTGTCTGATTGTCAAGTATGGTTATTTTACATAATTTACTTTGCCCATAAAATCATACTAAAAACTGAGGAAAATGAATGATAAAAGTACCCAAGTAGGGAAAAAGATAAATGATACTTGAAATAACATTTGACAAATATCATCAGACACAAATAGTTCCTATATAGCCTATACGTTTTTCATTTCGGGGGCCAAAGGCACTGGCCTGGTGTTTACTCAGGGATAAGTTGAAACAATGTGAAGAGAGTACGCTTTACCAAATTAAGGAAAGGACAAAAGATAAATGTGATACTCACATTAGTATCAAATTGCCATCCATGACTGATGACCTTATCAGCAAATTACACAAGGAAGGAATCTTACATGTACATCAACTATTGGACTTCCCTAAAGTAACTTTACAGGCAGTGGTGGAAAACTTAGGTGCTTCAAGACTTCACCAGGTGAGATTAATTATCTGAGATGTACTTCTTGTATAGAATATGTATTATCAATGAACTGGGTATTATGCATTTAGAAATAATGTTCATTTTGTGTCTTCTGAACTTGAGAGTTCCTACGGCTTGTGTTCAAACTTTTCTTTGGAAAAATTATTACGTAGTATGTTAGTAGAAATGCAAGACTTGTTGCATGTTTTCATTGTATTTATACTTTTCAAGGATGCACACTGCACTCAAGTATATGTACACTTTAAAACACAAATATCAACAGTTTGAAACACATCAACTTGGTAATCCATTTAGCATTGCAAGTGTAGATTGGAATATGATATTTGTTAAAGGTGAATTTTAACTTCCTTAAAAAGGACACTCACTTGGGGAAACAGGTGGAGTAAAATAATTGAAGATATAATCACGTTATTCATAAGAAAATAAAATCATGGTTAAGGGCGTGTAGGCAGAGTAACTGTTTAAATGGCTCATAGGTATCTATACTTAGCTCAGTCTTACTCTTTAACTCATTGTGTGGGTGTGACTCTGGTAGTTTTAACCTAATTTGATGCAAAATCTTAAACCTTTATGACAGATCAGACACGATAATCTGATCCACGTATCTGAATCCAGGTTTATTGCTTGACAATAAGATGCATTTAGCATAGAGACAGTATGATTCGGTGAAAACCAAAAAACTTACAGTGAATCTTCAATGACAAGACAGCAGGCAGGATCAGTGTTTAGCCTTCTAGCAGCTTCAAGAAAGCTTTGTAAGAGTAAAATGTACAATGTTAGAAGTTCAGAAGCAGTCTTCTGTCTGTCTCATAATTGGCACACACAAAAAAAAAGGAGAAGAAAATAAGTGGGTCCAATTGAAAATGTCTCTTACATTTCTGGAGATGGTTTTCCTGCTTTCACTTCATCTGCAGCAACAATGACCGAGAAGGATTCTTTCCAAGCTGGAAGAGGGAAAGGGTGAACCACTAAGTAGAAAATGACAAATACCATGTTGCGTTGCCAATAAAATTTGATTAACGTAACATTATTACAGGTTCCAGAGCAACTTACAGGGATGATAAGAGATCTTGGTTTCAATGCTAGCCCTTGAAGAGTTTGAAGCCAAAGCAATTGGTATACTATGAACCCTCAAATGTTTAATTAAGCGATTTTCTCCTGGAAGAGCTTTGGCATTGCACCATCTAGCAACCACAGAGAAATATACAGAAAATTGAAGATCAGAATTTGGAAGCTTAATTAAATTTGAAAAGTACAACCATTCGAATGACAAACCTGTTCAATCGATTTTGCCGTCGCCGTCGATGCCCAGCTCTGATTCGTACAACGCACAATCGATTTTTCCCCGCCTTGCCGTCGATGCCCAGCTCAGATTCGTACAACGCTCAATCGATTTTGCCCCGCATGCGCCGTCGATGCCCAGCTCCGATTCACGCTCAATCGATTTTGCTGTAGCCGTCGATGCCCTATTTCTCTCTCTTCTAGCTATCAGAATATACGAAGAAAGTGATTTGTGGGAGAGGGGAACAAACGATTTGGGGGATTTTTCGGGGAAAAAGAGTGCGGGAAAATGCCCGCCTGTTTTGTGTTTTTATTTTCTTTTTCTTTTTCTTTTCCTTTTTTTGTAGTGTTTATATTTGTTTTTATTAACATCAATACCAATAATCCGGTTTAGTATGGTTGGTCAGGTTACTAGCTTTACACCCGAGAGACCCGTGTTCGAGCCCTAGCAACGGCAATTCAAAAAAAAAATATTTTTTGAAAACAAACTTCACAACGTTTATAAGAAAAACGTTGTAGGTTGCAACGTTTCTTAAACAAACGTTGTCAAATAAACATTAACAACGTTTATAAGGAAAATGTTGTCGTATAGTTCGCAACGTTTCTTAAAAAAACGTTGTAAAAAGATCATTCACAACGTTTATAATAAAAACGTTGTAGTATACTCCGCAACGTTTCTTTAAATACGTTGTAAAAAGTCCATCACCAAAACATTTTTTGTACAAACGTTGTGATAATGAAACTTTTACAACGTTTAAGCTAAAAACGTTGTAGAGATCAGCTAATAACAACGTTTTTAATGAAACGTTGTTAAAAAAAACGTTGTTAAAAAGCTGTTTTGTTGTAGTGCTTATAGTCTTCTATAACTATAATTATAAGATGACTAATCAATGATTCTAATACTTGATATATATACTAATTAATATTAGTGTAATAAATTACTCAAAAGTTCTAGAATATACTTATCACTTATCAACGTACATATATAAATAGATATAGAAAAGTGTTATACTTTCTCTAATACATTACTAGAGAACTACTTCTCTTTTTTAATAGATGAAGTCTTCTGATAATGGCGGATGAAATCGAAAAGTTTGGTAGTCCAAAAGATAAGAAAAAGTTGGGGTTACATGCTAAAAATGAGGTTTCTTTTTTTATGTTTCATCACACTTTTTTCTCTATATCTCCTATTGTCTCCATCCTTGCCATTGGCGTTTGCCGGAAATTTTGTTGCCATGACATGCCAAGGTTAGTGTAAGACCCGTATATGGTGGCTTTATGTGTTTCTTTTTATGCCTATCTAATTTTACTTTAGATACTCATTATATTCTAAAATTTGTATTTTAATTTTGAACTTAGTTCGATTATTTTTCTTATTTAATTTTAATCTTTTCATTTGATTTTTGTTTATTCACATACGGATATTTTGGGCCTAATTATATCTTGACTAAAATAGGAACTTTAATTTTAATTTTTATATTTCATTTGTCTTTTGTTTAAAAATTCATTTCTATTTAATTTTTGTTTTGTTCTTGATTTTTAGTTTCATTTTCATTTTTAGTGACTTTTCATATTTGTTTTGAATTTATATTTCCTCTGTATATCTCTTGCAATTTTGTGAAGAAATTTTTTTTTTTTGTTAATGAATTTTGTTTTTACATTTAAAATTAAGTTTACATATATTTTTTATTCTATTCTATTCTATTTATTTTGATTTGTTTGATTACAAATTATGAAGAACTATAATTTCTTTTTTATTCTTAAGTTTTCTTTTGTCATTATTGGAACATAATTATCCTTCATTTTAAGTTTTTTTTTTTTAATTTTTAAGTAAGTTTCATATTTATTTTGATTATATTGCGATATCCGAAGAAGCAAGTATTATTTTAAGCTAAATGTAAGTTTTCATGATTATTTTTCTTTATTTGTTGTTTTTGCCTTTTTAAATACAATTTGTCAAGAACTATATCTTTTGCTTTGTTTTTACTCTTTCTTTTAATATTGTTTTACTGTTTTGTTTTGTTTTTTTGTTAGTTTTCAATTATTTTATTACATTTATTCCATATGTCTATTTATATTACAATTCACAAATAATTATAAATTTTATTTCATTTTTCATTTTTCATTTTTCATTTTTCATTTTTCATTTTTTAATTTTTAATTTTTAATTTTAATTTTAATTTATTTATTTTATTTATTTATTTATTTTTATTTATTTATTTTTTGTTTTTTGTTTTAACAATGCGTTTAGTTTTTTATTTAATAGTATGTTTTTGTTTGTATTTTTTATATTGTTCAATTTATTTTGTAATTTATTTTTGTTTTTCTTTTGATAGTAAGTTTTCATATTTATTTTAATTTTTTGTGATTTTATTTGTCTATTTTTATTGCAATATATGATCAATTTTACTTTTTGATCCTAATTGTTATTTATGTTATAATCATATTTTCTTAACTAATTAATTTTATTGTTTGTCTTATGAGATCATTCGTTTAACTTTCATTTTAGCTTTTGGTAACCGCTTTTAAATTTTCATGTTTTGTTTTAGTCTAATAAATATATTTAACATATATTGAAACTCAAGTGTGTAGCACCATCTTCATATTAAATACTTGCTACAATAACATTCATCAAGAGACATAGTAATAGATAATATCTATATATTCAAACTTTGAGTCATTTTTCATTTGAGAAATGTTAAAAAGGTTGATTGTTAGAAAATACATAAATATATTTCTATCCATTTTCAATCTTTTAGATTTGCAATTATATAATAATAATAATTATAATGATAATAATAATAAAAATAATAATAATAATAATAATAATAATAATAATAATAATAATAATAATAATAATAATAATAATAATAATAATAATAATAATAATAATTATAATAACAATAATAATAACAATTATAATAACAATAACAATAATAATAATAATAATAATAAGAATAATAATAATAATAATAATAATAATAATAATAATAATAATAATATAATAATAATAATAATATTTATAATAATAATAATAATAATAATAATAATAATAATAATAATAATAATAATAATAATAATGATAATAATTGTAATAATAATAATTGTAATAATAATAATAGTAATAATAATAACAATAGTAATAATAGTAATAATAATAATAATAGCAATAATAATAATAACAACAATAATAATCACAATAATTATTGAACATACTAAAAGTGTCGAGCTGGACCAAGCAAGTAAAGCCCAAACACAGACAACTTTGGCATTTACATTCTTAATGAGGCTAGCCCAGTCACCATAAGGCCCAAGGCCCAATAACAATATCATTTGATCTAAGCTCATTGTCCGACCTCCAAGGTCCCGACCTGGCTTGATCCGACTCAATGATCCATACTATAATTCGGGTACGATCCATGCTCTACCCGACAGTCAGGCCGACCTTACCCCATTAGGCGACCTCGACCTCAAGCGTCGACCTAAGAGATGTGGACGCACGCGAGTCAAATCTTTCCATAACTGCATTCCTATAAATCAGGGACCGTTATAGGCACGTTCCCATTGTTAATAACTGCCGCTAAAATCTCGGAGTTCAAGTAGCACCACCAAAAATACAACGGTCATTACCTATAAATACTTCATCACTACCAACGGTGCAAAGGTAACTGCAATTTTGTCATTTGAATACAACTGTTCATTTAAAATATTTGCTCTCCGAAACACATACTTACTCTCACGCCCGAGGGTCTAAGCCGGAGACACATCCGGCTAGTCGTGAGTTCTGATTTCAGGTCAAGGAGCCAGGTGATCAGTCCTGCCACATGGAGGAAGATTGATAAGCACTTTTCTTGCGGCATCAGTTTGGTTCCATTGTCGGGAATCGTGCTTTAGCTTGACCTCGAAATTTTTCTCACCCTACAACTATGGTGACTTCAGACGGGTATGTATCTGAAGCCTCACTCGGGCACGAAGAAGCGAACAACAATGCAAATGCAAATGCTGAAAACCCAAATCTTCCTCCTCCCCCACCAAATCTCCCTCATGGTAGAGCAACGCGCTCTACCAGTGTTGCTGATGACAGAGGATTGCCTGATACTAGGAGAGGAAAACGACACATGGAAGGACAAGGAGTTCCACCTCCTCCAAAGCGCCCAACTGCTCAGTTGAATGTTGGAAATAGGGCAGGTCCCTCCTCCAACCCATTG
The DNA here is from genome assembly GCA_022495995.1 of Adenophora triphylla var. japonica. NCBI lineage: Eukaryota > Viridiplantae > Streptophyta > Magnoliopsida > Asterales > Campanulaceae > Adenophora > Adenophora triphylla. Next base: position 64,977 of record JAFEMH010005697.1, read on the forward strand.
GGTAGAAAGGAAATGCTATTGGAGCGAGCTCAAATTCTGGCCGAGTTACTGGCTATGGAGGAGGCTGAGCAGGCGGATAGAAGGTCCGAGAGGGTGGCTCCTTCTCAAATTTCCACCAGGGAGCAGGCCAGGAGTGCTAGGCCTAATGAAATCGTGGGACAGAACGGCGATAACAGGATAGTGCAGCGAGTTCCATCCCTCATTCATGTGCCAAGCTACGACCTAAGGGCTAGCCTCACCAGGAACAGGGAGCAGGAGGCTCAGTCAGATTTGAGGATGCACTTAGAGGCCAACCGAAGCCGACGTGGTTCGCCTGCCAGGACACAAAGATCACAGTCTCATAGGGACAGAAATTGGCGCAGGTCGCCTATACGGGAGGAAAGGCGCAGGTCGCTACCCAGAGATCATAGGCGCAGGTCGCCTCTCAGAGATGACAGACATAGATCGCCAATTCGATCAGAAAGGGCTCCTTCTCACAGAGATAGGAAAAGCAGGCAGGTAACTCCCCCCAGAAGTGAGGGTCAGAGGTCGAACGTCGTTCCCCCTGCAGGAGATGACAGACCCGACGCTAGGGAATGGTTGTTGATGAAAAAGAAGTTCGAACAATGGGAGGAGGAGAAGAAAAAGGATTCTGGAAAGGTCGAACGAATTGACTTTGCTCTTCGACCCTTATCCAAAGACCTAATTGACAGTCGACCTCCTGCTGGTTTCAGATTGTCCCTCCTAGAAAAGTACTAGGGGCCACCAATGCAAAAAGCCACGTAGCACACCTAGAAGCTACCATGTGTTTTGTCGCCAATGAGGATGACAATATGTGCAAAGCCCTCATAAGCACACTCACGGGAGCAGCCCTAACTTGGTTCAACAGTTTGGCAGTTGGTAGCATCTCCTCCTGGATGAGTTTGAGGACAAAATTCCTTGAGCGCTTCTCGACTACTGGAGCTCGGAAGGTGACTGTCACCGACTTAAACAACTTGGTGCAAGGGAAGAATGAAAGCTCCATGAGCTACTACACCAAGTTTAAAGAAATGGTTGACAAGATTGAGGAGGATCTCACTGACAGGGAGGTGATCAATTGCTTCCGGAGTGGCATTTCCTCGGAAGACATGGATTATGAACTAACGGTTCGTACTTTCACCACTCGACATGAGTTATTCGAGAAGGCTTACAATGTGGCACTAGCCGAAGAAAGGAAGAAAAAGAAGAATGGAAAAGGTCCCAAGGGTGAGGTCGCTGACGACAAGAAAGACTCCTCCAAAAATGGAGGAAACAACAAAAATGGCAAGAACAGGACAAGGGCGACAGAGAAAGTGCCTGAAGTTTTCACTCCCTTGACGGTGAGTCGAAGAGAGATAATGAATGCAGTCGAGTTGGCGCCACCTGCCCCAATGAACCCAGGCAACAAGTTCAGAAGGGACAATAGCAAGTACTGTGATTACCACAAAGACACGGGACATCTCACAGAGGATTGCTTGGGATTGAAGCGTATCATCCAAAGAATGGTCGACCAGGGAAGGCTCGACGCATATGTGAAAAGACCTCAAGCTGGTGGAGGCGAGTAGCCAGCAGGTGGACAGCAAGGACCAAGGCAACCTAGATTGAATTTGGGGGTCATTACCGAGTAGGCTAGCAACATAGCCATCAAGCATAAAATCTTTCAGCTCAATAAAGCCCCACATGTGCCTCCAAGGAGAGATGTCAGGGATGAGGTGATCAGCTTCTACCCCCATGAACTGGAAACTAATATGGCGGCTAGGGAGCAAGTTCTTGTCATCCCAGGTCTAATTGACGGATGTACGACGAGCAGACTCTTAGTTGACACGGGGGCCTGCAAAGACATCTTATTTTACAAGACATTCCAGGAGATGGGTCTTTCTAACGAGCAGCTTGAATGATATGATGGCAGATTGGAAGGTTTCACCAATCATCGAGTTGATGCCAAAGGCCAGATTGAGCTTGACGTCGACCTAGGCCAATACCCCCACAGAGTCATATCGAAGGTACAATTTATTGTGATAGATGTGAACAGTGACTATGCTGCCATACTTGGTATTCCAGGTCAGGTCGCGCTTGGAATGGTGGCATCCATCCCCCACCAACGAGTCAAATTTCCTACACCTGCTGGAGTAGGCTGTGTACAAGGCACAGCTCGAGCCTACCTGGATCATGTTCTTCGAGAAAGAAAGAAGAGGGAACTAGAGATTGAAATGACAGATGGTTACTTAAAGCTGTCCCAATCAGTTACCAAAACTACTCGCCTATCTACGATCACCAATGTAGAGGATTCGACCTATCGCTCAAGTGACAAGGTCATGGTTGAGTCGACACATCACTCCGAAGTCACAGCGGTCGATCCAGACGTAGTTATGGTCGAACAAGACATCATAGGCGACCTATGCCTCCAGGTTGACAATAACTCGGGGGCCATCACCACCAGTGAGGTCGCAGATAAGCTGGATGATATGATAGCTGAAGAAGCTCCACACCTGGGGGCCGAGGAGAGACAAAGGGTCAGAGAGATCATCGTTGAGATCCTGCAGTTCAGAGATGGTCCAGAGCTGGAGGCCGTGGACGAGCTAGAATCAGTAATCACCAACTCTTCCTACCCCGACCAAAAGATTCAGATTGGGAAACAATTGTCTGCTGAAGAAAGGCTAGAAATCATTGAGCTACTCAAAGAGAGTAATGATGTCTTCGCATGGTGAGTAGAAGATATGAGGGAAATCAAGGAAGAGGTCTCCGTTCATAGGCTTGAGGTCAACCCGACTATAAAGCCCAGACCCCAGAAATTGAGAAGCTTTGCTCGTGATAAGGAAGAGGCCATAAAAGCTGAGGTACAAAAACTTTTGAGTGCAGGTATAATTAAAGAGGCCACTCATACAACATGGTTGGCCAATGTGGTGATGGTGAAGAAGTCAAATGGGAAATGGAGGATGTGTGTCGACTTCACCACTCTAAACCTTGCCTGCCCAAAGGACAGCTATCCTCTTCCTAGAATCGACAAACTTGTTGATTCCATTGCTGGCCACTCTACCCTCAGCTTCCTGGATGCGTACTCGGGTTACCACCAGATAAAGATGCACGAGGATGACATTGTGAAAACAACTTTCCAAGCGGCTGGAGGTATCTACTGCTATAACATGATGCCATTTGGATTGAAGAATGCAGGGGCGACTTATCAAAGAATGGTGAACAAGGTCTTTGCCTCACAGATTGGCCGAAACATGGAAGCCTACGTTGACGACATGGTCATCAAAACAAAGACTGGACGTCACGTAGTCGACCTAAAGGAAACGTTCGCCAATTTGAGAGCAAACGACATGAAGCTCAACCCTAGCAAGTGTGTCTTTGGTGTAGCGACTGGCAAGTTCCTTGGATTTATGGTATCTCAGCGAGGTATAGAGGCTAACCCGGAGAAGATCAAGGCTCTAGTCGACATGAAGGAGCCAACCAGTGAAAAGGAAATGCAGTGACTTAACGGCAGGGTGGCAGCCCTAGGTCGTTTTTTAGCCAAGTCGGCTGAAATGTCTCTCCCCTTCTTCAAAGCCTTGAGGGGGACGAAAAACTTTGAATGGACGAACAAATGTCATTCGTCGTTCCAACAACTTAAGGACTACCTCGCTACTCCACCTCTACTGAGTAGCCCGACCACGGGTGAGACCTTGTTCGTGTATCTGTTTGTGGGAGACAAGTCAGTGGCAGCAGTCTTGGTTAGAGAAGAAGAAGGTCATAAAAAACTCGTGTACTACGTCAGCAAAGCCTTATCAGATGTAGAGGGTAGATACTACAATGCTGAGAAGGTCGCTTATGCTTTAGTCGTGGCTTCAAGGAAGCTGCGTGCTTATTTCTTGGCTCATCCTATTGTGGTGCTCACGAATGCACCCTTGAGAAAAATATTGCACAAACCGGAGAGCTCAGGTCGCTTTCTCAATTGGTCAATTGCCCTTACGGAATTTGACATCGAGTATCGACCTCGAAAGGCATTGAAAGCTCAAGCTCTAGCAGATTTGTTGGTCGAGCTTACGTTCACCAAGGAGGACAGCGAGTAGCGAGCTCAAAAGGAGAAAACCAAAGGGAAAGAGCCAGAGTCCCAGCCCGCCATTACTTTACCCGACGATTGCTGGAAGGTCTACTTTGACGGGTCAGCTACAAAAAATGTCAGTGGAGCTGAGATTGTTTTGATTGAGCCAGAGTCTGGGACCATGTATGAGGAATCACTAAGGTTCAAGTTTGAGACATCCAACAACCAGGCAGAGTATGAGGCCTTAGTGGCAGCCATTGAGTACGCCCAGTGCTTTGGAGCGACTAAAATCATGGCCTATTGTGACTCACAGTTGATAGTCAACCAGGTCCGAGGAGAATACGAGGTGTTGAATTCTACTCTAGTCAAATACCACGACCTAGTGAGGAAATTGACAAAGGATTTGGAGTTTTGGGGAATTCAGAGGATTGGTCGAGAAGACAACGAGCTAGCCGACCTACTCTCAAAACTGGCCACATCAGATGAGCCGCATGAAGAGCCCATCTCCTACCTTGAGAGCCCATCTTATGAAAGAGTTCAGATTCAATGTGTGGTAAACTCTTCAAATGAGAAGTGCTGGATTGAGGAGATGAAAGTATACCTGGAAAGTGGCGAGCTGCCTGATGACGAGAAGAAAGCTCGAGCTGTCAAAAAGAAAGCTCCAAGCTACGTTATTCAAGGAGGTGAGCTATTCAGAAGGTCCTATACTCGACCGCTATTGAAGTGTATCCACCCTCAAGAGATCACTACGCTGATGCATGAAGTACACAGTGGGATTTGTGGTGGACACCCGGGGGCCAGGACTCTAGCCGACAAGTTGATCACTTTGGGGTACTACTGGCCACACATGAGAGAAGACACCCATGACTTTGTGCAGTAGTGCGACCAATGCCAAAGGTTTGCCAGCCTACCTCATCTGCCTACGACTGAGCAAACCCCCGTGATTGCAGCTTGGCCATTCGACATGTGGGGCGTCGACTTAATTGGACCCTTCCCACCCGCCCGTGGGAATTGTAAGTACACAATCGTGGCAATTAATTACTTTACCAAGTGGGTTGAAGCCAAGCCGTTAGCTCGCATCACAGAGGAAAATGCCATCAACTTCATTCATGATTTCATCTGGTGTCGATTTGGTTTTCCTCGAGCTATAGTATCTGACAGCGGCCTACAATTCTCCCAAACCTTCGAAGCAGAGATGAATCGAGTAGGGATCAAGCATTGGAAATCTTCTGTCGCCTACCCCCAAGGTAATGGGAAAGCTGAAGCAGCAAATAAACTTGTCCTATCTTCACTCAAGACGGGTCTCGTGGGTCGACGCAACAACTGGTTGGACGAACTCCCCCTTGCTCTTTGGGCAGTTCGCACAACCACTCGGGGGCCTACGGGGGAAACCCCATTCGCTCTAACATATGGATCAGAGGCCATGGCACCTGCTGAGCTCAGATTTCCTACTGCTAGAGTGACATTCTTTGATCAAGAGCAGAATGATATCAACAGATTGATCGACTTGGACTTAGTTGACGAGAAGCGAGATATGGCCTACCTTCGAATGGTCAACTACAAGCAGCGGACTAAAAGTTACCACGACAAGAGAGTGAAGGCCAGGTCATTCCAAGTCGGAGATCACGTGTTGAGAAAGATCGAGGCAACATGAAGAAGGACCCAACAAGTTATCTCCTAATTGGGAAGGTCCTTACATAGTTACTCGAGTCGTCAAAGAAGGAACTTACATGATATCTCATCCAGATGGTGAAGAGTTGAAGCATCCATGGCATGCTACTCACCTCATCAAGTACTACTTCTGAAGGTTCAGGTCTATTACTCAGTTCAAGGTTAAGGCAATTCCCAAGATTGAAATTTGTCATAGTTCTAGCTTTCCATTGATGTAAACGTTTCCCTACTTCAATAAAAAGCGCAGTTTATTCGACCAAACATTGTGTTACACTAACCCCAACAAGCTCGACTCTTAGTCAGCTTCATTTTAACAAGCTCGATTCTTAATCGGCTTCGTTCCATTAACAAAGCTCGACTCTTAGTCAGCTTAACTTTAACAAGCTCGATTCTTAATCGGCTTCGTTCCATTAACAAAGCTCGACTCTTAGTCAGTTTAAATTTAACAAGCTCAATTCTTAATCAGCTCTGTTTATTTAACAAGTCTGACTCTTAGTCGACTTCTTCCTAACAAGTCCGACTCTTAGTCGATTTCGTTCTAACAAACTCGACTCTTAGTCAGCCTGTTCTAAGTAGCTCGATTCTCAATCAGCTTCATGCCTTAAAACAAGTCCGACCTAAGGTTGACTTAGTTCTAATAAGCTCGACCCTTGGTCAGCTTTAATAGTTTGAACAGGTTCGACTCATATTCAATCTAGTTCACGAAAAGTTATACAAGTCTGAGGTCAACTAAATCAATAAAGATCAAGTCGACCCTTGGCTTAAGTTGACTCATTCATTCTATTATATCTAGCTCGACACCTACATGTAAACATCAAAAGCAAACAATAAAGGGAGATCAGCTACGATTAGATATAAATAAGTCTCCCAAAGGCAGGCCAAGACTTATACAAAATAGAAGTTATGATGTCTCATGCCTCCTAAAAACAGGGCCAAGGCATTTAAATATCTAACAAGACAAAAAGCAAAAAAGTGTTTTGGGGCTTGTTCCATTACATAAAGTTCATTTCAATTCAAACAGCTTGGTCGGGGGCATTGGAGTCGTCATTGGCAGCTCGTTCCTCATTGATTGGTTCATGCTGCTGAGGGCTCAAGGGTTTACCCGACTCGGAGAAAACATGTTGATCGAACTCACCCTCTACCTCCATCTCCTCTCGATCTTCTGAATCTTCTAGCTCCTGCAAGGCCATGTCAAAGGTCCTGGGGGCCAAAGCTGGGGCCATCCAAGGCTCAAAACCCTCTTCTTGGTCTTCTTGGGCAATGTGGGCTAGATCATCATCATTATAAGGCACTAACGAGTGACCTCCTCTAGCTGCCATGTCATACTGGGGAGCATAGGCCCATCGAGCTAGCTGCTCCAAAGAAATGTCAGTGTCAGGGTCAACTAAAGCCCGATGGGCCATATAACGCTTACCCAGTTCCAAGAAGCCCCTAGCTTTGGCAATAATGGCATTGAAGTACTCATCTCCGTCCTTAAACTCTTCGACGGCATCTTTAGTAGCAGCTTTGGAAGCAGTCTGAAGATCTTCTTGCCATTTCACCCGCTCGAGTCTATGTTCTTCATGCAGCTCGACCAAGAAGGCGTCCTTCTCCTTCAGAAGTTTGGAAACTGTTGCCAGCTCCGTCTTGGTCTTCTCAAGCTCTTTCTTCTCAGCATCTCTCTCCACCTCGACCTCCTTGAGCTTAGACTCTACAGTTTCAAGATCCGTCAGAGCTTTCTTCTTCACCATCTCCAATGCATCAAATGAGTTATCCAAGTCGTTGTATTTCTCTCTCAGGTCGGTTAGTTCTTGCGACTTCTTGGATAAGTCCTTAAGAGCCTGCCTCTCCCTCTCAATAGAGGCCCTCCAAGAGCTTTTAACCTGCTCGACCATGGTGAGATTCGACATTCAAAGGAAATCAGGGAAGTGTTAGCTCGTAAGTCAAGTTGATTGATTAAAAGAACAAGCGACAAGGCAGAAAGGAAAAATAAAGGATTACCTCGCAGTGCACCATCCCAGAGCGAGCTGAGAACTCCTCAGGGGAAATCCCCTTATCAGCAAAGTGAGCTAGGAGGTCGACATCAATGGCCCTCCTAACCACAACCTGACCCAGACTCATATCTGGATAGCGTCGACTGAAGCTGTTGACCCCAATGAGAGGGGGCACATCACTCAACCTCCTCATTTGGTCCTCTAGAGATTCTTGAATGGGGGGAGAAGAGGCTGGTGGAGGCAGTTGGCTTGAGGAAACTGACTTTCCCTTCTCAGTTCTTGACCTTCTCCTAGAGTTCAAGGGCAGGTCGTCTTCATCCGCCATCACATCATCTTCATCCGCACCAGAAGTCGTAGCGTTAGCATCAGGAGTTGGGTCGGAGCTCAAGCTGGGCTTATTGGACTTGTTGGAGTCATTACCATCCTCAGTCACATCCCTAGTATGGCTGCTACTTCCCAAGGGGTCTTCAGATTCAGCCTCCTCCGTGGGAATCATTCCAGCATTATCCTTAGACAGCAGATCATTCCTTCTCGCAGCCTCTCTTTCTCTGTTAGCTCGAGCGTTGGCAGCACCATGGGCTTTTCTAGCTTTCTTCCTGTCTGATACCACCAATATACGACCCATATTTGCCTCTTGCTCAGGGGTCAAAACTGCACAAAAAATCAAGGTGACAGACTATTAGTTTGAACCAAATCACTCTACATGCGAGCAACAAGTTCTATGTATGAGTTCGACATGCACGAGCTAACCAATCTAGATGCGAGTTAAGCAATTAACGAGCTAAGGGTTGCATACACAATTCAAAGTGCTTTCTACATACAAGCTACGAGCTAACCATGGGAGAGCTAAGTGTTCTACATACAATGTTCTACATACGAGCAATAGTTCTATGTACGAGCAAGTCATGTACGAACCACAGATCTAACACATAAGTATCGCAACCAAGTCAAACTATTCATACATGCAAAGTTAACAGATAAAGGGCGAGTAAAGAAACACAGAACAAAGATATCTTACCACCAGCATGCTCCCCATTCTCCTTCCAATAGTTGGCAGTCTTTTTACAACGCTGGCACTTATCCTCGAACTTAGCCAACGCGTGGGTGACCCAGTCGGGATATATGGTGCCCCTGCCAATGGCCACCAAGGGTTGCACTTCCCCCTCTCCAGCCATCATCCCGGCCTGGATGAAGTTATATTTGGTGGTAATCAGACTCTCCCAACTGAAAGAACCCTTGTCAGCTAGCCGACACAACTTCTTATATAATTCAAAATGCCAGAGTGGCTCCCAATAGTTCCTCTCATCTAAGGGATCTGTATCATCAGTCGGAAAAGGAAATTCCCATCCTAACCTAATCTCTACTACAACCACATGCGAGTTCCAGCCACTATGCTTGCTGGGAAGGTTCGAGAAAAGCTTACGAGAATTGGGTTTAGAGGGGGTACTGATGCTCATCTCCTCTCCACTATACTTAATGCAAAAGAATTCTTTGAATACCCTCATACAGGGTTCAAATCCTAAAAATCTACATACCATAGCGAAACATACTAGAACCCTACAAGTATTGGCTCCGAGCTGAAGGGGTAAGGCATTGGCACACTCCAAGAACTCATTGATGAAAGGGTCAAGTGGCAACCTAAGGCCGGCCACAAATTGGCCATAGAAAAAAGCTACTCTAGTGGAATCCCTAGCAAAGGTCGACTTAAATTGGGCCATGAAATCCTTCTTATTATAGAGGGTCACTCTATAATCCTCTTTACTCACCTCACAAAAGTCATAGATCATACTATACCTAGAGGGCAAATTCTTCTTTCCCCACAATGGCCCGTGGGGAACATAGCCTCTCTCATTCTTCCCTGGCACGGCCGTATCATCAAACGCATCCACGATTCTGGGGCCAGAGGAGGTAGATGCAGTAGCTCCACCTTGAGAAGCCATATCTGTACAAGAAGAAGGAGAAACAGGGGAGTCAGACCCGTGAACAATTTCAGTCGACCTACCTAAGAGCGACCTAGACTCCCCTGGAAAACCTTTCCTATCCCTAAGGAACGATGGTTTATGGACATCCCTAACATAAAACAGTGCAATGTGATCGAGTAATTCATGGAAAAGGTGAAAGGAGACAACATTTGAATTGTCTACTGTCAATTCACCTATGTCCGTCCCTATGGGCAGCCCTATTTCACTAAAATTCAGTCCCCACCTGGTTAATATAGAGGCACACTAGTTCAACGACATTTCTCTCCACTCACCATTTATGTGCTTGTATACACGACAGTTAACAGTATAGTACCCGTACCAAGCTCCTGGTTCACTACTGAAGGTCCTAGCCATGGCGGAAACCAAAACAAAGCAGAAATTAAAGCCCTAAAGCAAGAATATGAGAGAAATACCTCAGTTGATTGCAAAAAGGGAAGCTGTTGCCAAAGACGAAAGCTGAGATTAAATCCTAATGTTGCTCCGCAATTATCGCCAAGAGGGTATGAGAGCTTGAAGACGGTAAAAATTCTAAACGGAGAAGGATTCTGCTATTTGTATTTTCCGAAATTGGAAAAGGAAAGGGAAAATTCAAAAATTAATTTCCATATTAATTGGGAAAACAGTTCCCAAGACGGATTATCAAACGTCTAATTGTAATCATTAACAAATAAGGCACTCCTTCATCTCTGGCGTTCATCGCCGACGTCCAGGATTGTGCCACGTCATCTTGGGTCGACTAAACCTCAGGACGAGTAGCGACCTGCGAGTAACAGCAATATCCTTCGAGATTTCCTTAACTTCCTAGTCGACAAAGTCAACTCGAAAGTTAGGGGACATTGAACATACTAAAAGTGTCGAGCTGGACCAAGCAAGTAAAGCCCAAACACAGACAACCTTGGCATTTACATTCTTAATGAGGCTAGCCCAGTCACCATAAGGCCCAAGGCCCAATAACAATATCAGTTGATCTAAGCTCATTGTCCGACCTCCAAGGTCCCGACCTGACTTGATCCGACTCAATGATCCATACTATAATTCGGGTACGATCCATGCTCTACCCGACAGTCAGGCCGACCTTACCCCATTGGGCGACCTCGACCTCAAGCGTCGACCTAAGAGATGTGGACGCACGCGAGTCAAATCTTTCCATAACTGCATTCCTATAAATTAGGGACCGCTATAGGCACGTTCCCATTGTTAATAACTGCCGCTAAAATCTCAGAGTTCATGTAGCACCACCAAAAATACAACGGTCATTACCTATAAATACTTCATCACTACCAACGGTGCAAAGGTAACTGCAATTTTGTCATTTGAATACAACTGTTCATTTACAATATTTGCTCTCCGAAACACATACTTACTCTCACGCCCGAGGGTCTAAGCCGGAGACACATCCGGCTAGTCGTGGGTTTTGATTTCAGGTTAAGGAGCCAGGTGATCAGTCCTGCCACGTGGAGGAAGATTGATAAGCACTTTTCTTGCGGCATCAATTATAATAATCACAACAATAATAATAATAACAACAACAACAACAACAACAACAACAACAATAATAATAATAATAATAATAATAATAATAATAATAATAATAATAATAATAATAATAATAATAATAATAATAATAATAATAATAATAGTATTAATAATAATAATAATAATAATAATAATAATAATAATAATAATAATAACAATTATAATAACAATAACAACAACAACAACAACAACAATAATAATAATAATAATAATAATAATAATAATAATAATAATAATAATAATAATAATAATAATAATAATAATAATAATAATAATAATAATAATAATAATAATAATAATAATAATAATAAAAATAATAATATTTATAATAATAATAATAATAATAATAATAATAATAATAATAATAATAATAATAATAATAATAATAATAATAATAATAATAATAATAATAATAATAATAATAATAATAATAATAATAATAATAATAATAATAAGAATAAGAATAATAAGAATAAGAATAAGAATAAGAATAAGAATAAGAATAACAACAATAATTATAACAACAACAACAACAACAACAACAACAATAATAATAATAATAATAAAATAATAATAATAATAATAATAATAATAATAATAATAATAATAATATAATAATAATAATAATAATAATAATAATAATAATAATAATAATAATAAAAATAATAATATTTATAATAATAATAATAATAATAATAATAATAATAATAATAATAATAATAATAATAATAATAATAATAATAATAATAATAATAATAATAATAATAATAATTGTAATAATAATAATAATAGTAATAATAATAGTAGTCATAATAATAATAGTAATAATAATAGTAATAATAATAATAACAATAATAATATTAATAATAATAATACTAATAATAATAGTAATAATAATAATAATAATAATAATAATATTAATAATAATAACAATTATAATAATAATAACAATAATAATAATAATAATAATAATATTGATATTTATAATAATAATAATAATAATAATAATAATAATAATAATAATTGTTGTGGATATTTTTCAACATGGTGACATCATCAGTTGATCCTGCATATCAAGATGTCATTACTCTGTAAGTATTGTTTTAATATTTACTTATTCAATATTTCCTAATATTCTTATTCTTATTTTTTCAGTAATTAAGAGAGGAATGCGGGATATTCTCTAGCACGTTCAACAGACCTTCAACAGCTAGGACGACTTAGTCTCACGGAGGTTGAAAGGATAAGCCAAAATCCCGAGATTGTAGGAACCGTATTAACTGCTTCATATTTACTTGTATTTAAGGGGAAATGGGGACGGGACATAAACTAAGGCTCACACGCACACACTCTACACATAAGCTCTTGTAATCCTCTCCATTATCTTCCAAAGTAGTATTCGTGATCATTATAGTGAAACTTTTAAGTTTGGAGACCTAACTCCCGGGGTTTTTTCCAAAGAGATTGTCACCTCTAAGGTTTTCCTCGTTAACAAATCGTGGGGTCATTATCTCTTTTTCATGCTTTTGTTCCATATAGTCGAATTCCACAGTCCCCTCCTTATTGTCCAATCCACACACTAATCAAAGTTAAGATTCTACTCTATTGTTTTTTCTACCAAAACAATTTGGCGCCCACCGAGGGGCCTCGTGGTTTATCGATTATTTGGATCATTTCCTAAGCAAATTCATTATGTCTGCACCCCCCAATGTGTCCGCCGCCGGCAAGAGTCCCGCCGTTGTTCCCACATCAGGAGGAAGAACCAGCTTGTTACCACCACCTCCTCAGACCGGACCTCAGCCAGCTCAACTTACGAAGACTCCAGAAAAGGGAACAACCTCTTCCAATGTAGATGCTGACATTCGGAGTATCCTTACCAGTTGAATCAAAGGTTGGACCAAAGAAGACAAAGAATTCTAAGGTGCCGACCAATTCCATGATTAAGATGCGTAAAGATCAACGGCTCATCGCGTCTCGGCTTGACAACATATCACCACTGCGTGCAAGGGTTCTCAACTTTGACAACACCTGAGGATCTACATTTCAGAGTGAATTCATCCCAATGGGCGTCCTCCTCAAATTCATCCGCCGACATCCTTAATGATGTCGACATCCTTGCCCTGGGACACCCCATCGACGCCATCTTCCGCAGATTCACCCCGTTCATTCCATTCATTGACAAAGACTACCGTCACGACTACTACGGACAACTCTGGTTTGCTAAATAATCTTTTTAATAATGATAATTTTAATCGTATTCCTATGGCTGACCCTTTTGCAGAAACCCACTAGCCAAACAGATGCAGGATCTCAGAAGGCGATAATGAACGTGCCGTGCGTAACTCCTCCAATTCAACCTCGTGACTCAAAACCGCTACAATCAATCCCGGTTTGTCCCAGCAATTGCAAATGTTGACATCCCAAAGCGTTTCAATGTACCATCTATGAAGTTGTACGACGGCACCACGGACCCGCAGGAGCATGTCGCACACTATCAATAAAAGATGGACATAATTCATATTCCTCTTCAATTCGGAGGCCTCGCTTATGCGGGGATTTGGATCAACCCCGTCCGGACCAAAGCCCTCAAATGGTTGATTAGGCAACCTCTAGGTTCAATTGGTTCTTACGCCCACCTTATCAACATGTTCTATAACCAATTCTCATGCAATCGACAATTTGAAAGGTTGACAAGTGATCTCTACAATGTGAAGCACTTAATGAAACTCTAAAGGATTATGTCCACCGGCTCAATAAGGAGGTGCTAGAAATTCCCAATCTTGACATGTCGACACTACGTAAGCATTCAAAATGGGGTTGAAGAAAGATTCACAAGATTATCAAGATTTGGTGATGACTCCTTGTAAGCGGTTGGAAGAAGTCGTGGAGCAAAGGGGCCGAGATTCATAAGACTGGAGGAAGACGAGCTGCGAAGATCGAAGTCCTCATCCAAGATGTCGACATATGACAACCCCGACAGAAAGACTGAATCGTCTCATCGCAGGAACCACCGTTCCAATCCTTATCCGAGAATTGACACTAGCAAAATTAACTCAATAGACGGTGAGGATGAAGATAACGATAATGTACCTAACATTTCGATTATTGTTTTTCCGTTGACATTTCGTGTATACTCGTCGCAATGGGCAACCTTGGGGACAAAGCCAGATGGCCAAAGAAAACGGACAAAGGCACAGGGTGGCGTGACAAGTCAAAATGGTGCGCTTACCATGAAGACTTTGGACACGTTACTGAAGATTGCATCGCGTTAAGAAAGGAGATCAGTTACTTGCTCTCGAAAGGACATCTTAAGGAACTGTTGGGGTCCAGAAAGAAGAAGGCTGAAATGCGTAAGCTCCTCGTGAAGCCGAAAGACCAGCTTTCTCCCCCAAAGATCAACAAAGGTGATCAACTTCATCGTGGGGACACTACTGTAAAACAGTTTTAGCGACGGAAATTTCCGTCGCTAAATCCAAATTTCCGTCGCTAAATTAAACAAATGACGGAATTTTTCCGTCGCCGGTCCGTCGCTACTGCACTCGTCGAGAGGCTCCGAAGGCTCAATTTCCGTCGGTATATTTTGATTTTACCGACGGAATTAATTCCGTCGCTGATTTATCGACATCAAAGCAACGGAAATTTCCGACGCCGAAATTAATTTAATTTAATTAATTTTTATTTCAATGACGGAAATTTCCGTCGCCGAAAAATTAATTAAATTAAATTAATTTCAATGACGGAATATTCCGTCGTTGAATAAAAATTAAATTAAATAAAATTAATTCAATGACGGAAATTTCCGTCGCCGATTTAATTTATTTTAATTTAATTTTTATTTCAATGACGGAATATTCCGTCGCCGATTTAATTTATTTTAATTTAATTTTTATTTCAAATGACGGAATATTCCGCCGATTTAATTTATTTTAATTTAATTTTTATTTCAAATGACGAATATTCCGCCGCCGATTTAATTTATTTTAATTTAATTTTTATTTCACCGACGGAATATTCCGTCGCTAATAATTCAATAAATAAAAAAAAACAAAAATGTCAAAATTAAATCCTTTTTTTTCAATATTGAATAATTTTTTATAATGATAAAAATGAAAAACATCAATTATAATATTTAAAAAAAACTAATAAATTAAAAAAATACATCTATAGAAAAATATCAAAATACATCAATTACAAATATCAAGATACACACCACCACCAATGTCCACCGTCAACGTCCACCACCATCGTCCACAACCATCGTCCACAACCACCGTCCACCGCCACCGCTACCGACTCCACCGCAAAGTCCGACCAGAAGATCGGAACCCCAATTGGTTTCCAAAACAAAATCAAAACTTGAACCCCAAATTTGGGTTTCCAAATTTTCGAACCAAATCAAGCTTAAATCTACGTAAAAATTAAACCCGAGATCTCGAACATAGTTTGATTTTCACACCCGATCAAGATTTGAACAAACTCATCCTCACATAAACACAAAAGCACACACAAATGCACCAAAGACACCAAATCTCGCAAAGGACCAGGCCCGAACCCGCACAAAAGCTCAAGACTAAACCTAGATCTAGAACGTAGTTGCTAGATCTCGAACTCAAAGCACACATATTCGAAACACGCACACACAAATGCACCAAAACACACACATGAGCACAGATCCGGAAAAAGAGATAAAGGGAGAGAGAGAGAGAAGCGAAGGTAGAGACAACCCTAAGTTGAAGAGCCGTGGGAGGTCGAAGATGGTGGATGTATGGCGGCTTGAAAAGCTAACGGTTGCGTGAGGGTTTGAGAAGTGGGGAAAATATTGAAATCAGATGAAATACGAGAGAGAGAGGCGGTGGTGGCGAAGATTGGCGGTAGTGGCGGTGGGTGGGCGGTGGTGGTGGCGGATGATCATGGTGGTAGAGGTTGGTGGTTTTTTTAGGGGTGGCCGGATTAGGTACGTGGAGAGAGAAAGAGAGTGTGTGAGAGAGAAAGTGTGACTGTGTGTGAGTGTGTGTGACTCGTGTGTGTGTGTTGAGTAATAAATGGGAAGATAAAGAGAATTTAAGAATGTGAAATGGTTTGTGAAATGGTTTTGTTTTTGATGAATTTAGACCATTCGATGTTTAAGGTTAATGGTTCGTATTGATTAGGGGATCAATCCACGTGAAAAGTTGTAAGCCAATTAAAAAAGAGGGTATCATGCTTTTGCAAAACGGATTTGGACCATTGGATGTTTAAGATTAATGGTCCGTATGATTAGGGATCAATCCATGTGAAAATTTGTAAGCCAATTAAAAAAAGGGTGTCATGCTTTTGCAAAATGGATTTGGACCATTGGATTTTATTGTTTTTGATATATTTAATGGCTAAGATTTTCCTTGTTTAATGACCATAATAATAGTAATATCAAAAATAATTTAAAATATAAAATAATATTATATAATAATAATAATTAAATAATAATATACCATAATAATAATATACTCCCTCCGTCCACATAGTTACTTCACGCCATCGTTTGCGCGGAGATTAAGGAAAAAAGAGAGACGGACTACCCTATATTTATTTTTTAATTTTTTAAAATTTTTATTGAATAGAAAATAATATTTTAGACTTTGTTAATTAGTGATTTTTTTAGAAAAAGTTATATAAAAAAAGATAGAAAAAACCAAACAAATGAAAGTATATAGAAGAAAAGTCAAAAGAGAGACGGACTACCCTATATTTATATTTTTAATTTTTTTTTAAATTTTTAATTGACTAGAAATAATATTTTAGACTTTGTTAATTAGTGATTTTTAGAGGTGGCCATAAGGTCATAACCGCCTGTTAACGGTTATAACCGGCGGTTAAAAATTTCGTTAAGTCCTAACCGTAACCTAACCGTTAACCATGTACTAACCGGTTACGGTTATACGGTTCACGGTTATACACGGTTACACGGTTAAAAATGTGCCCTTTTTTTCCAGTTTGGTCCTTTTATAACGGAATAGTTAACTGCTTTTGGTTAACTTTTGTACCGTATACCCTTTTTTTTTTGAATAAAGAATACTATTTGAAATGTTACTTATTAATGATTTTTTTTGAAAAAGTTATAAAAAAAAAAGTTAAGAATTTTTAAATAAATGAAATTTTAACGGAAAATGTGTTTAATAGATTTTTTTAACAGTTTTTTTTTTATTTTATTTTTTTGGTTAAGCAAAGCTATTTGAGAAATAATTATTTTAAAAACAGTTTTTAACATTTTTTTTTGAAGAAAATATATGCCATTATTTAGGGTTTTAGGGTTTTATGTGTCCCGATCTTGTGAAAATGGTATACAATACCTCGTTTATTTTTTTTAATTTTTTCTACATTCAAAATGACATTTAAAGTGTTTTTCATCTTTATGACTTTCCTCAAAATCCAAATGGAAATTGAGTTACAAATATGTGCCATTATTTAGGGTTTTTAGGGTTTTATGTGTCCCGATCTTGTGAAAATGGTATACGGCTACCTCGTTTATTTTTTTTTAATTTTTTTCTACATTATAAATGACATTTAAAGTGTTTTTCATCTTTATGACTTTCCTCAAAATCCAAATGGAAATTGAGTTACAAATATGTGTCATTATTTAGGGTTTTAAGGAATGTGTCCCGATCTTGTGAAAATGGTATGCGGGTACCTCGTTCATTTTTTTTTAATTTTTTTCTACACTCTAAATGACATTTAAAGTGTTTTTCATCTTTATGACTTTTCTCAAAATCCAAATGGAAATTGAGTTACAAATATGTGCCATTATTTAGGGTTTTAAGGAATGTGTCCCGATCTTGTGAAAATGGTATATAGAAGAAAAGTCAAAAGAGGGACGGACTACCCTATACTCCCTCCGTCCCATAGAACATTGCCCGTTTACTATTGAGAACGGAAAATAAGGAATAATGGTATTAAAGTAGATGTTGTGAGTGGGAGGAGAGAGAATGAGTGGAGAGAATAGTAAATTATAATGGTGTTGTGAGTATTAAAATAATGTAGGAGAGAGAATGAGTGGAGAGAATAGTGATTTAAGGTTTCCTTTTTAGGAAAGTGGGACTTTAAAGAGGGACGCCCAAAATAGCAAAAGGGGTAATGTTCTATGGGACGGAGGGAGTATTTATTTTTTAATTTTTTTTTAAATTTTTTATTAACTAGAAAATAATATTTTAGACTTTGTTAATTAGTGGTTTTTTTTAGAAAAAGTTATAGAAAAAAAGATAGAAAAAAACTAAACAAATGAAGGTATATAGAAGAAAAGTCAAAAGAGGGACGGACTACCCTATATTTATTTTTTTATTTTTTTTAAATTTTTTATTGACTAGAAAATAATATTTTAGCCTTTGTTAATTAGTGTTTTTTTTTAGAAAAAGTTATAGAAAAAAAGATAGAAAAAAAACTAAACAAATGAAAGTATATAGAAGAAAAATTAAAAAAAAAAAATTCAGCGACGAAATAATTCCGTCGCTGATAAATTAAAAAAAAAATAAAAAATATATAAATTATCAATGACGAAATTATTCCGTCAGCGATAATCTAATTTTTTTTAAAAATAAATTATCGCCGACGGAATAATTCCGTCGCCGTTAACGTAAAAAATAAAAAATAAATAAATTAGCAATGACGGAATTATTCCGTCGCTGATATTTTATTTAGCGACGAATTAAATTCCGCCGCCGAAATTGTCGCTAAAACGAATATTCGTCGAATATTCGTTTTTAGCGACGGAATTCGCCGCGGAATTTAATTCCGTCGCTAAATTTGGCGCCAAATTTATTCCGTCGCTAAAGCATAATTTCCGTCGCTAAATAGCGACGGAATGCTTCCGTCGCCGTTATTCCGTCGCTAAAACACCCGCTCTCGGTAGCGGGAGGCTCGAAATATGTGGAACATCCTATTCTCGCCGCAAAACGACATGCTAAGGAGTCAAAAGAGGAAAAGCCGTAAAGACAGCCCAGTATGTCGACACCCCCGCCAGATCCAATCACCTTTGATGAAAGCGATCGAGAGAACTCCGCTAGAACTCCATCACGACGGTCTAGTTATTTCCTTGCAGATCGCTAACCTGTACAATACGGCGTATCCCGGTTGATGGGGGCAGCTCTGTCAATCTTATTATGTTGGGTACCCTTAAGGAAATGAACATCCGAATCGGAGATCGTTAAGAAGTCTTCAAGGCCGGTAGGCTTCAAGGTGGGAAGTCAAAGAAACGGTGGGAGAGATAAAGCTTCCTATATACTCGAAGGGCCTCAATACCATGGAACGGTTCTGCGTAATTGATTGCGCAACATCTTATAATGTCATTCTTGGGAGACCGTGGATTCATGGAATGAAGGCTGTACCCTCCACTTACCATCAGTGTGTGAAGTTTCCAACACCTTGGGGGTGTCGCTAAGATTTACAGTGATCAAAAGGTGGCCAAGGAATGTTATAAAACTTCAATGAAGGCGTCGACATCTCCAAAACACGCATAGCAATTACCGAGGAAAGTACGTGAAGTCCTGGAAGCTAGGGAGGATGATGTGAAAGAAGTATTGCTAGACCCTTACAACCCGGACATCAAAGTACTTATTGGCACTGACATCCCATCAGATATAGAAGAAAATCTTGTGGATTTATTAAGAAGCAGAATAAAGAGTTTTGCTTGGAAACATGATGACATGACAGGCATTAGCAAAGATGTCATCACTCACAAACTTAACGTAGATCCTAGCTTCAAACCAGTACACCAGAAACGTAGGAAGTTTGCGAAACCGAAACCGATCATCAAGGAAGAGGTAGAGCGCCTACTCAAAGCCAACATGATACGAGAGGTCGATTATCCAAGATGGTTGGCAAACGTGGTTGTGGTAGAGAAGAGAAACGGGAAATGGCGAGTTTGTGTCGACTTCACCGACTTAAACAAAGCTTGTCCAAAAGATCCTTTTCCTTTGCCGCACATAGATTCGTTAGTTGATGCAACCTCCGTACATGAACTCCTCACATTCATGGACGCATCCTCAGGATTTCAACAAATTCAGATGGAACCATCTGACCAAGAGGACACCGCCTTCATAACACCCACAGGTATTTATTGTTATATTGCCATGCCTTTTGGACTTAAAAATGCAGGTGCAACGTATCAAAGGCTCGTCAACAAGATGTTTAAAGATCAAATTGGGGACACAATGGAGGTATACATCGACGACATGGTGGTAAAGTCCAAGAAAGCCGAAGACCACATAAGCAACCTCTCTCAAGCCTTTGACATCTTGGACTGTTTCAATATGAAACTAAATCCAGCTAAATGCAACTTTGGAATGAAGGCCGGGAAGTTCGTGGGTTACATGGTTACTAAAAGAGGCATTGAAGCCGCCCTGCAACGTATACGTGCTATTATCAACCCGTCATCACCTCAACTCACAGGACGTCCAAAGGTTGACTGAAAGATTGCCGCACTTACCGAGATTCATTTCAAAATCCTCGTATCGATGCAAACCTTTCTACGACATCTTGAGGAAGAACAATAAGTTCCAATGGGAGGATCAACATGAAGAAGCCTTTCAGGAGCTTAAAACTTACCTGTCAACACCTCCATTATTGGCCAAACCACAAGAGGATGAACATCTTTACATCTACTTGGCAGTATCCGAAGGTGCCGTAAGTGCAGTCTTGGTGACAGAACGAGATGGTAATCGCAACCCATCTACTATATAAGTAAGACACTCCTAGATGCGAGACCAGGTATTCTCATTTACAAAAATTAATTCTAGCTTTGATAATCGCTTCTATTAAATTAAGGCACTACTTTGAAACACATACTATAATTGTACGCACTAACTATCCTATTAAGAATGTTATGAGAAAACCAGAGATGTCAGGACGAATGGCGAAATGGTCTGTACAATTAAGCACATACGACATCAAATATGAGCCCGTAATCGCAATAAAATCCCAAGCCCTAGCCGATTTTGTGGCCGATTTCACCCAACACCGCAACAAGAAGTGGAATTGGAAGTACAGCAACTTCAAGATGAGGACATCCTAAAAATTTGGACTCTCTACACAGACGGTGCTTCTAACATGAGAGGTACAAGTCTGCGAGTTGTACTAAAATCACCACAAGGGGACATAATACCACAATCTATCGCTGCAGCTTCAAGGCTACCAACAATGAAGCGTATTATGAGGCACTAATTGCGGGTTTAATCGCAGCCCAGGACTTAGATGTCAAGCATATCCAGGTGTTCATGGATTCCTTGCTAATTGTTAACCACTACAACGGGTCCTACGTAGCAAAAATGCTAAGATGACGACATATTTGGAAATCGTAAAAATTCTTTCGGCCAAATTCAAATCATTTTCCTTGGAACAAATCCCACGAGAAGAAAATTCTCAAGCGCATGCTCGGCAAACTTGGGTTCAGCCTTCAAAAGCATTTCACAAACCAAGATCCCAATTGTGCATGTTGACATCCCAAGAATTGATCATCTTGAGATGTTCGCTCTAGATGTCGACATACCTTCCTCTCCATCGCAATTTCTTGGACAGCTCCTATTATCAAGTATCTCTTAGATGATACGATCCCACTGAGGAGAAAAATGCTAGAGCATTCAGTGGTAAGAGTTTCTAAATATTTACTTATCGATAACCTCTTGTTTAGAAAATCTGCAGTCACTACTTAAGATGTCTAGAAGCGTATAGAGCCCATCGGGTTCTCAAGGAGCCGCACGAAGGAGATTGTGGAAATCATACCGGAGGCGTAAGTCTACATACTAAGGCTCTTAGAATGGGCTATTTCTGGCCCACAATGAGAAAAGACGCCGTTGACTACGCAAAGAAATGTGATTCCCGTCAACGACATGGGGACATCCCGCACCACCACCGAACTGTTACATCCTATCCTGTCGCCATGGCCTTTTATGGTTTTGGGAATGGACATAGTAGGAAAATTGCCCAGGGCACCAGGTGGAAGAGTATTTCTATTGGCTATGACAGACTACTTTTCTAAATGGGTAGAAGCTGAGGCATACGTGCAAGTCCGTGACAAAGAAGTTCTATCTTTTATCAAAAGAAACATATTCAGCCGATTTGGAATACCATCAGAGATAATTTGTGACAACGGCTCTCAATTCATTAGCAAGAGAACCCAAGATTTCTTGACATCTTGGGGTGTTAAGATGGTGACATCTTCGCCTGTTCACCCTCAAGCCAATGGACAGGCAGAGTCTAGCAAAAAAATAATCATAAGCAACTTAAAAAAGAGACTGAACCAGAAGAAAGGACGATGGGCAGAAGAGTTACCAATGGTTCTATGGGCTGACAGGACGACATCTAAGAATGCTACTGGTCAAACCCCCTATTCACTTGTATTTGGAACCGAATAAGTTATTCCAGCAGAAGTCCTTGTACCTACGGCAAGATACAGTTTGTTGACATCTGAACATAATAAAGACATCTTGATACATGACCTAGATACCGTGGATGAACTGAGGGACATGGCCAAAGTTCGCATCGCATCATATCAACAAAGGGTAGCCAGATCTTACAACAAAAACGTAAGGATTAGAAGGTTTCAAGTAGGAGACTTAGTCCTACGAAAGGCATTCCAAAATACCAAGGAGCCCAATGCAGGCAAGCTCGCCCCAAAATGGGAAGGACCCTACCTAATAGATGCACAAGCCGGGAAAGGAGCATATCGCCTGGCAACCTTGGATGGCCAAATGATACCGCGATGTTGGAACGCCATTCATCTTAAAAGGTATTACGTTTAAACAAAATTCCCCATGAACTCATCTTTCCAGGTATGGATCGTCTTTTAATTCGTTGCAACCTTTCTTTTTTCCTATGCACCTTTTTAATTCTTTACAAATTAAGATGTCACTAACGTACTTTGTGGAGAGACGTCAACCCTAGTTGGCGTCCGTTTTAACATGTTTCTGTCTTATGAGGTATTGACATATTTACATGGGGACATGTCGAATGCGCGCAAAGAACAACGTTTTCTCCTCCGTTAGAGACTGGCCATCTCTTCTCAAGTAAAGGTACACAATCCCTTCTAAGGTTTAAAGAGTTAATTACCTCTTTCTTAAGATGTTAGGTTACCACACCTTCGCCTGGAGCGCAAGTTATCTCTCTAATTGAGGTGTGGGGTGGGCCTATATGGGTAAACTCATATAGCTTACCCATTCCCACTCAGTTGGATGATTGATCTTACGTATTATTCTTATGGTTATGACATATACGTGTCATCTGAAGTATCTATGGTTTATGGCATATACGTGTCATCTTAAGTACCTACCGTTTTGGCATACTATCATGTCACCTTATGAGCATAACAAAGAATCATCCAAAGAAAAATCTAATCCAAAAAGAAACAAGCCTTGACATGCTTGAAAACTACTAAACGTTAACCAGATTAAAGTAACCATAAAATATCCAAACTACTAAGCTTAAAGTGCAAAAGTGTTGGACCAACCCAACACATAAAGGAAATTGTCTTTGGTCCTTATGGACCCATTACATAACCAAATGAAAATAAAAATTGTTTTAAGGGATTCCACCCCAGTAACATAATCAAAATACCAAGAACAAAGTTGTTTTACCTTCTTTTTTAGGTGGCTTCTGCCGCAGGTGTTGCATTTGGGTTAACTTCTCCATCTACTGGTGCATCCTTAACGACCGCTTCATACGGGCTTGACGACACCTCGCCCTCATCCATCACTTCACCGGTCAACTTAAACAAATAGGCACACTCCCTGTTGATATCCCAAGTGTCAGCCTTCCCTTCTTGATACTCCTTCATCATTTTTATCTTGCATTGAGAAACAGTTTTTGCCGCAGCCAGTTTGCAGGAACTCTTCACGTCTGTGATCTCTTTCTGATGATCCTCCTCACTCTTAGCCAAACTATTCAGTAAGTCCTTCACTGTTTGTTCTTGCTCTCCCAACGACTTTCTTTGTTGCTCCAGGGTCTTCTCATGTACCTTCATCTTGTTTTCTAACGCTATCTTCTCCTTCCTAACCAAAGCGATGTCAGCTTTGGACTTCTTCTTTAGCATTTCAATTTCTTTCACCAACTCCTCCACATACCCTACGTCCGAAAATAATAACTCGACATCAATAGATGTTTATAAAAACTTTTACGTTAGTAAATATCCAATTAATAGTATCTTACCCCGCCGCAAAGCTCATGCATTTTTTCTTAAAATCTCCTACTGGCATTCCATCAAAGGAACCTTCAACTTCGACTACCTCCTCTTGACTAGCCTTTCGCTTCTTTACTTTGGAACCTATACCTGCACTATCATCCAAAGTTGGGGTCTTCTTAGGGCGGGCGGAGGCTTCATCTCTATCTTCACGGTAGAGCCCGTAAACATGGCTTCAATTTCATCGAGGTCAAGGTCCGATCCTGAGATGACTGGTTTGGAAACTGCATTGACATATGAAGGATTGCCAATAAGTATAGTGCATCAGTTTGACAAACTAAACTGAGAGGATAACACACTTACCTGTGGACATAATAACGGAGGTGGAGGACTTTTGGTCTTCCGGACAGCCAAAGATGCCTCCAATAAGCCCTTAGGAGATCTCTTGTCCGGAGAGAGCCCGAAAAATTCTTCAACCTTGGTTAGAGTGTCTTCAAGCAGCGGGAACAGTTCTCAATCGATATCTCGCATAAAAGCAAGAACAATTACAATTCAGTTTGTCTCAAGAAAAGGAAGTCACAAAAGTAAAAATTTAAGTACCTCCCTTGTTCCACTCGCTTGAAATCTCATTTCCTTCTCCAATAGATGCCCTATCAACAAAGAAAAAATCTATTTTTCCATCCCCTATCACTAGATGATGTGGTGCTCATTAGGGAACTCCTACCTGACCTCTTCCTAAAAAGATATCTTTTGGAACCAAAGAGTTGAAGATCGTACGAATATGCAATTTCATGGAGCCCTAGGTTTAATCCGTTCTCTCGGTTCACTTTAATGACGAAGGCAAAGACTCGCCAAGCCATCGGCATCAATTGAGCATAAGCGAGTTGGGTCTTTTGGAAGAACTCAGAAACCAACAAAGGAAAAGGGTAGCTAAACCCTAGAAGAAAAGGATACTCAAAGAAACAGATCCATTTGTGGGAAACAAAATCAGACCTAAGCTTCACGGAAAAAGGATGAAAAATTGTACCATTTGGGAAGTAGCATTGTTGTTTCATGGACTCTATTTGGGAATCACTAAATAAGCAAGTTTCTTCGTCTGGTTTTGCAAGAAGTTTTTCGCAAACGAAGTCATCGAGACTAATTTCTTTGGGGCCTTGTGGGGTTGGGACACTCTTGGTTTTGGTCGAGGACCACCTGGTCCTACCCATGGTTGACAGAGCAAAAGGAAAAAAATAAGCAAAGGAAGAAGGTGAGAAACGGAGAAGTTTTACCTTGAAGATGAACGGCGCCGTAGGCCAATGGAGGTGAAAAAGAAGATTTGAGAAGTCTAAATGATCTTACCAAGCGGTTATTAAAAAGAAAAAAGATTCTTTTTCAAAAAAGTTACTTTCCGCACTTTCTCCCCAACCGTCCATTTGACGCCACGTATTCCTAAAAACATCCCATCAGGCAGAGCGTGCAGTTGAACAATTAATTCGAAAGAAAAACATTTTGCCTCTTCAGTTGCCAGCATAGTCAAATGTTTTTGGGGACAAATTGTTGTGGATATTTTTCAATATGGTGACATCTTCAGTTGATCCTGCATATCAAGATGTCATTACTCTGTAAGTATTGTTTTAATATTTACTTATTCAATATTTCCTAATATTCTTATTCTTATTTTTTCAGTAATTAAGAGAGGAATGCGGGATATTCTCCAGCACGTTCAACAGACCTTCAACAGCTAGGGTCACTTAGTCTCACGGAGGTTGAAAGGATAAGCCAAAATCCCGAGATTGTAGGAACCGTATTAACTGCTTCATATTTACTTGTATTTAAGGGGAAATGGGGATGGGACATAAACTAAGGCTCACACGCACACACTCTACACACAAGCTCTTGTAATCCTCTCCATTATCTTCCAAAGTTGTATTTGTGATCATTATAGTGAAACTTTTAAGGTTGGAGACCTAACTCCCGGGGTTTTTTCCAAAGAGGTTGTCACCTCTAAGGTTTTCCTCGTTAACAAATCGTGGGGTCATTATCTCTTTTTCATGCTTTTGTTCCATATAGTCGAATTCCACAGTCCCCTCCTTAT
The DNA here is from genome assembly GCA_022495995.1 of Adenophora triphylla var. japonica. Classification (NCBI taxonomy): domain Eukaryota; kingdom Viridiplantae; phylum Streptophyta; class Magnoliopsida; order Asterales; family Campanulaceae; genus Adenophora; species Adenophora triphylla. The sequence continues at coordinate 91,375 of JAFEMH010005697.1, forward strand.
TGTCCAATCCACACACTAATCAAAGTTAAGATTCTACTCTATTGTTTTTTCTACCAAAACAATAATAATAATAATAATAATAATAATAATAATAATAATAATAATAATAATAATAATAATAATAATAATAATAATAATAATAATAATAATAATGATGATGATAATAATAATAATAATAATAATAATAATAATAATAATAATAATAATAATAATAATAATAATAATAATAATAATAACAACAATAATAATAAGAATAGCAATAATAATAATAATAACAATAAAATAATAATAACAATAATAACAATAATAATAATAATAATAGCAATAATAATAATAATAATAATATTTATAATAATAATAATAATAATAATAATAATAATAATAATAATAATAATAATAATAATAATTGTAATATTAATAATAGTAAAAATAATAATAGTAAAAATAATAATAATAATAATAATAATAATAATAATTATAATAATAATAATCACAATAATTATAATAATCACAACAATAATTATAATAATAATATTTATAATAATAATAATAATAATAATAATAATAATAATAATAATAATAATAATAATAATAATAATAATAATAATAATAATAATAATAATAATAATAATATTAATAATAATAATAACAATAATAATAATAAAAAAAATAATAATAATTATAATAATTGATGCTGCAGGAATTGTGCTTATAAGTAATCCTCCACGTGGCAGGACTAATCACCTGGCTCCTGACCTGAAAACAAGAACCCACGACTAGCCGGATGTGTCTCCGGCTTAGACCCTCGGGCGTGAGAGTAAGTATATGTTTCGGAGAGCAAATATTGTAAATGAACAATTGAATTCAAATAACAAAATTGCAGTTACCTTTGCACCATTGGTAGTGATGATGTATTTATAGGTGTTGTCCACTGTATTTTTGGTGGTGCTACATAAGCTTCGAGATTTTAGCGACAGTTACAAGTAATGTGAACGTGTCTGGTAACGGCTCCTGATTTGTAGGGAACCGGTTATGGAAAGGTTTGACTCATGTGTGTTCAATCTGTTAGGTCGACACTTAATGATTAGGTCGAGGTCGCCATTTGTGGAATGGTCGACCTGACTGACGGGTAGGGCATGGATCGTACCCGTATTAGAGTCTGGATTGTAAGGTCAGATTAAGTTAGGTCGGGACCTAATAGGTCGGACGTTGGGTTTAGTCGACTGATATTTGGTACGAGCTTTGGGCCTTGCATTGATTGGGCATGGCTCCCTTGATACGTTGGGGCAATGGTTGCCTTGTGGATTGGGCTTTGCTTACTTGGCCCAACTCGACACTTTCGGTATGTTCAGTGGCCCCCAACTTTCGAGTTGACTTTGTCGACTTGGAAGTTAAGGAGATCTTTGATGAGATTTGCTTTACTCGCAGGTCGCTACTAGTTCTGAGATTTAGTCGACCCAAGATGACGTGGCACAATCCTGGGCATTGGCGATGAACGGCAGGAGATGAAGCTAAGGAGCGCCATTTTTCTGTCATCAGTACTGTTTTGACGCTTGGTGTGCTTTCTCAAAAACCGCTTCAGAATTTAATTACGGAAAATCAATTTTGAATTTCTTTTCCCCTTTCCAAATTTGGGAAAATATAAATACCCAAAATCCCCTTCTGATTCGAATTCTTACCGTCTTCAAACTCTTCTTCCTCGGCGATAATTGCAGAATTGCAGCAGGATTTAACCCAGGTTTTCGGCTTTGGCAACGAATTCCCCTTTTGCGATCAATCAAGGTATTTCCCTTGTACATTTGCTTTAGGGTTTGCAATTCATGCTCTGTTTTTGTTTTCGTCATGGCTAGAACCTTCTGTAGTGAACCAGGAGCTTGGTATGGGTATTGCACTGTTAACCGTAGAGTGTATAAGAACGTGAATGGTGAGTGGAGAGAGATGTCTTTGAATGAATGTGCTTCCATCTTGACCAGGTGGGAATTGAATTTTAGTGAGATAGGTTTGCCCATTGTAGGAGACGTTGAAAGCCTAGGTCGCCCTTAGGTAGGTCGACTGAATGTGATCGTAGGACTGACACCCCTGCTTCGTCTTTTGTTTGTACAGATATGACGACTCAAGGTGGAGCTACAACCTCAACTTCTTCAAGTCCCAGAATAGTGGATGCATTTGGCTCCTCCGTCGTACCAGGGAAAAATGAGAGAGGATACATACCCCCTAGGCCTCTGCGAGAGAATAAAAATATGGAGTCCCGTTACTCCATGGTCTATGAATTTTGCGAGGTAAATAGGGCAGATTATAGGGTGACTATCTTCAATAGGGCAAATTTCATGGCTAAGCATCATGCCACCTTCACCACTGATGCCACTAGGTCGACCGTAACTACATCTGGATCGACCGTTGTGGTTTCAGAGTGACGTGTCAACTCAATCATGACCTCGTCATTTGAGCGATAGGTCGACTCCTCCACATTGGTGATTGTTGACAGTCGAGTAGTTTTGGTGACTGATTGGGACAACTTTAAATAACCATCTGCCGTCTCAATCTCTAGCTCTCTCTTCTTTCTTTCCCGAAGAACATGATCTAGGTAGGCTCGAGTTGTGCCTTGTATGCAGCCTACTTCAGCAGGTGTGGGGAATTTGACTCGCTGATGAGGGATCGATGCCACCATCCCAAGAGCGACCTGACCAGGAATACCAAGTATATCGGCATAGTCACTGTTTACATCAATCACAATAAACTGTACCTTCGATACGACCCTGAGGGGGTGCTGGCCTAGGTCGACATCGAGCTCAATCTGGCCTTTGGCATCAACTCGATGGTTGGTGAAGCCCTCCAACCTGCCGTCATATCTTTCAAGCTGCTCGTCATTAAGTCCCATCTCTTTGAAAGTCTTGTAGAACAAAATATCCTTGCAGGCCCCCGTGTCGACTAAGAGTCTGCTCGTCTGTGAATGTGCGCCCAAATTTTGTGTTCACGCGAGTTTGAAGACATCCGATTTAATTTGAAAAACGGAGTCGCCACGCCATTTTGATTACCTCAAAACTTTGAAAAAAAGGTTTTATGGGTTCGGAGGTTAAGTTACCCCTTGGGAAGAACGTTTGGCGTTCACCCAAAGTGCCTTGCCGGAGCAAGTCTCCCAAGATTTCAGTAATCGTGCTTGCTTGCGTGCTTTCTTGTGTGCATGTGTTTGAAAATAAAGAGGGGGGAATGTCCCAAGTCGTCTTCCGGACGTACAAACCATTTGTTGGTTGTCGCTCGGGATTCCTTGGAATTTTATGTATTTGGGATTATGATCCCGTCCTCATCTTATGACTTGTGATCATCGCATTTTAAACCTTGGGACCCTCGGGACTTGCGTGATCGAGAGAATGACTCTCTTTTGGTCAAAGATGAGGTTCTTTAGAAAAGGAGGGTCCTTAGCCCATCAATCCTACGCTTTAAGACGGTCGAGCTCATATAGAGGCTTCATACTCTTTCTTAAGCGATAATCGGAGATATAGGGTTCAAGGTGTCCCTTTCTAAAGAGATATGGAACCTTTAATGGAAGGAACGATGCAAAGATGAGAACTTTTACACCGGTCCGTTCCAAGGTTGCTAATGGGGACATGGGGGAATGCATGTAAAAATGATACTTTAGTGAAAAGATGGCATTTTTGGAGTGTAAAGAATGTCTTTTGGTTGCAAGGGATGCCTTTTGTGCAAAGAAAAGATTTTTATGTAAAGAATGTATTTTTATGTTGGAAAATAGCATTTAATGCACAAATGATGCATGAAAATGGCAAAGAATGATTTTTTAATGCAAAGTATGCATTTTGAGTATGAAAATGAGTTTTTAAATGCAAAAGATGCATCTTTAATGTGAAAAGGGGGTTTTTGAGTGCAAAGGATGCACCATTAAAGCAAAGATGTCATTTTGGTGAAAAAGATATCCTTTTAATGCAAATGATGCTGCTCTGTATGCAAATGTTTTAGTTTAAATGCAGATTGGTGCATTAGAAAAGGAAAACATCAGATTGCAGCTGAAAAGATAAGGAGTCTGCAAACTGGCTATGTATGTCGCGCGACATAGGCTGCCTATGTCGCGTGACATAATAAGCCATTTTGCAGAAGCCTAAACAACTGAGATTTGCAGAGGTAACAAGGCACCAAAATGGTCAAGTTACTTCACAAACAAATCTCAGAGAGCATGTTTATTGATAATGAACACTTCAAGAGGGTGTGGATATGAGGGATCCACACTCATCTTGAGTGTTCATGCAAAACCAAGTTAAACCGGAGCTTTTATATAAAATGCAATGAAATAAAATGTGGATCTGGGTAATATGAAGCTAAAGCATGCAACTTTAATCAGAATACTACATTATCAATGCATGTAACACATAGATTTCATATTCAAAGGAAAATAGAGAGTGGAAAAGGGGTAGAAACTCGTTACCCTTGAAGATCCACAACTCCTATATCAAGTTAGGTATAGGAGCCTTTTAGCGTCCTCCTCCGGAGACTGAGTTCAGGCCTTGGATCCTTGAGAACCTCGAGTTCTTGATGTATAGGAAGTGTGTGTGTGTGTGGGAAGTGTGTGTGTGATTAGTTTGGGAGGATTGAGGTGATTTGGGGGGTATGTGAGGAGAGAGGAGGCTTCTGGAGCGTATTCCCTATAGAGGGGGACTGAGGGGTGGAAGAGGTGTGTTCAAAATGAGAGGTGAAGGCCTCTATTTATAGGCTGCCTGCATGGGCTTGTTATGTCGCACGACATGATAAGCCATAACCGTTTTCCTTCTAGAAACATGCAAGGTGGCATGGTTCTAGAACTCTTCCTGGCTGGTTATGTCGCACGACATAAGTAGCCACTTCTGGATTCTTCTAGAAACATGCAAGGTGGCATGGTTCTAGAACTCTTCCTGGCTGGTTATGTCGCACGACATAAGTAGCCAATCTGATTTTTCTAGAAACATGCAAGGTGGCGCCTTTCTAGAAGGGTTTTGGGATTAAGAAAAACGTGTTTCTTAATCACCAAGCATTTCCTTCAGCCCTTAAAAGGCTTGGAACAGTTCCGGAATTGTTCCGGAACTTTAGGAAAATCCGGGAATTACCGGAAAATTACCGAATTGCCGGGAAAATTAACCTAAGGCATGAGCCGATTTGGGTACTTACGAAGCCCCTCGGCAACGTCACTTGCAGGGCGAGTGGGGTTGTCGATTGAAAAGGATCCAATCCGCGAATGCCGAGACGGATTGGGTGACCAAGTTGGTCGAGTGGTTTGGACCTTTCATGAAAGGCTACCTACGTATCCCTGAGGAATCAAGCCATAATCGTAGTTCGGAATTCACCGGGGAAAGGGGTGTCATATGTGACAAATTGGCTGAACCTACGGGAGGCTACCTACGTATCCCTGGGAATCAAGCCAGGTCGTAGTTCAAGCATCACTAGATAGTTAGGAACGATGTCTAGGATCCTTGAGATTTTGACAATTCGGAGGAGGTCACACGATTGACAATTACCGGAGGTCGTCACCCGAAGAAGCTAGAGCTTATGGCGCTATCTCTTTATGACGGAGATAGAGGTAACTTAAGTTGGGAAACTTGAGCGTACGTCACTATTCGCGGATAGAGGTAGCACAAGTTGAAATGACTTGGGCATACGTCACTATTTGCGGATAGAGGTAGCACAAGTTGGAATGACTTGGGCATACGTCACTATTCGCGGATAGAGGTAGCACAAGTTGGAATGACTTGGGCATACGTCACTATTCGCGGATAGAGGTAGCACAAGTTGAAATGACTTGGGCATACGTCACTATTCGCGGATAGAGGTAGCACAAGTTGAAATGACTTGGGCATACATCACTATTCGCGGATAGAGGTAGCACAAGTTGGAATAACTTGGGCATACGTCACTATTCGCGGATAGAGGTAGCACAAGTTTAGAGTTTTGACAATTCGGAGGTTGTCACCTAATTGACAATTACTGGAGGCTGTCACCTGATTTGACAATTACTGGAGGCTGTCACCTAATATTGACAATTACTGGAGGATGTCACCTAATTGACAATTACTGGAGGCTGTCACCTAATTTGACAATTACTGGAGGCTGTCACCTAATTTGACAATTACTGGAGGCTGTCACCTAATTTGACAATTACTGGAGGATGTCACCTGATTTGACAATTACTGGAGGCTGTAACCTAATTTGACAATTACTGGAGGCTGTCACCTAATTTGACAATTACTGGAGGCTGTCACCTAATTGACAATTACTGGAGGCTGTCACCTAATTTGACAATTACTGGAGGATGTCACCTGATTGACAATTACTGGAGGATGTCACCTGATTTGACAATTACTGGAGGCTGTCACCTAATTTGACAATTACTGGAGGCTGTCACCTAATTTGACAATTACTGGAGGCTGTCACCTAATTTGACAATTACTGGAGGATGTCACCTGATTTGACAATTACTGGAGGCTGTCACCTAATATTGACAATTACTGGAGGCTGTCACCTAATTGACAATTACTGGAGGTCAGTCACCTAATTTGACAATTACTTGGAGGATGTCACCCGATTGACAATTACCGGAGGATGTCACCTCGATTTGACAATTACCGGAGGCCGTCACCTAATTTGACAATTACCGGAGGCCGTCACCTAATTTGACAATTACCGGAGGCCGTCACCTAATTTGACAATTCTTGGAGGATGTCACCCGATTTGACACCACCGGAGGCCGTCACCTAATATTGACAATTACTTGGAGGTCATGTCACCTAAAAATTATTTCCTTTTAACAGAAGCTAAAGCTTACGGCGCTATCTCTTTTATAACGGAGATAGAGGGAGCTAAAGCTAGATGACGTTATTTCTTTATGACGGAAATAACGGAGACTAAAACTATAAGACGTTATTTCAGAGATTAAAGAAGTAAAAAGAACTTGATGATTTTTTGTAAAGAAAGTCGGATGTATCCTGATAATTTTTGTAAAAGAAGTGAATTAAAAATGCCAAAGGCAAATAAAATGAGCCACGAGGGGGTAAACTTGTAAAATAAGCCTCGGGGGCATTGGAGGGAAAATTTGATTGAAAATGCCGGTGGCACAAAGGATAAAACAGGCCTACGGGGGACAAAATTTGTAAAATGGAGCCTTCAGGGGCAAAATTGTAAAAACAGGCCACAGAGGCTTAGTATGTCGCACGACATAAGAGGCCAGGTGAACAGATTCTTTAAAATTCGCACAGTCGTCATTTTGAAAATCAATTGAACTTGAAATTGAGAGGGAGGCGACAGTGAGAAAAGAGAGAGAGCGACATCAGAGAGGGAGATTCGAGGGAAATCCAACACTTCTTAGTCCGATTCAATTGAAGAATGCCTCCTAGGCTCTATCCGACCAAAAGGGCTTCTCAACATGCCAACTTAGCTACTCGAAGGAAGGGGGTGCAAAGGAATCAACGGCCGTTTCTTCCGGACGCACCAAGAGGAGATTTCTACCCACAGCTCGATGAGCATACTTCGGATGTTCGGAAGAAGGAAGAGGTAAGAAACCTAGAGTTTCTTGAAAATTTCTCTCAATTTGGGCGAAATTGATTTGAACTGAATGCCTTCAGACTGTGCTTATGAATTAAATTATGAACTGGCCTGAAATCATAGATTGATTTGGGAAGTGTAATGCATGCCATTCATTGATCTGTTTTGACCCATTTTTGCTTGAGATGATTTTCAGAAATAGCACGAAATATTAATACTTGTGCCATGTTTTCTTGCAGGGATTGCGCACCCGTGGCTCCCCCGAGGTGATTGGCAGGCTATGGGATAGCTTGCCGGGTAGCCAGGAGCAGGTGGACTCGCCTAAGGGCATGATTTACGCTGCTGGGCTAGGGCAATTTTTTGAGATGGCGAAGGCCATCGGGGGCACTCAGAGGAGTGTGGATCTGGTGAGGGCATTCAGAGAGTTCTGGTGGGAGACCACTCACTCATTTCACTTCTCTTGGGGTGAGACGGATCACTCCCGCTGGACTTTGCGGTCATCACAGATCGCCCTTTACGGATGAGCCGCTCTACATAGAGGAGCCTCGTACAGGGAGTTGAGCCCCCACTTATTGCCGATGATGATTTTATGGGCTTACTTGGTTTCGTTCCGGATCAAGAAGGGGAATGGATATGAGTTGGGGGTGCTACATGGCCTGATTGAGGGGCAGAGCAGGGACTACACTGTGGTAGATGATCCCGTTGAGAGCCGGCTGAGAGCCGAGAGATTGGCTAGAGCTTTTGTATGGGTGGGCTTTTCCGACATGCTGTTCATTAACAGCGCATCTACTGCCTTGGTTTCACTATTGGAGCTTTTGAGAGCCTGGGATAATGTCGGGAATCTGTCCTGGGGGGAGGCAGGCTTAGCTGAGATGTATTTGGCCCTAGATGACGTCAGCCGAGGGAAGGCGAAGTACTTCACCTGCTTTCATCTGGCTTTCGAGGTATTCTCTCACCTTGATCTCTTTTCTTTTGCGCATTTCATTATATCCCTTGTTTTCCCTGTTTTGACTTCTTCTTCTCCTTTTCAGGCTTGGGCCTTTGAGTACTTTGGCTGTTATGAGTGGCAGATACAGGATGTGTTTCCTGCCACCACTTTTCCTGCTCTTCGTCGGTGGACAAAGAATGCCAGAAATGCACTGTGACGCCGGAGGGCTCGAGGTGCAGGATTACCGCCTCGTATCATGACACGCCGACATGCCCGAGAGGGATTCCACAGTAGGCCGAGCTTGTTCCCCCGGACCGGCCGTTATGGCGCTTTGGATTTAGATCACGCTGCGCACTTCACAGAGTGTCGCAAGCTACTGGTGGGCTTGTCCGGAGACGCCTTGTATCTAGGAGAGAGAGTGTATAGACAAAGATGGGCCGAATAGGCACGCTCGGATCCCCGATGATCCTCCGGCTAGGATGTGGCCGCCTCGCCGCCTGGCGAATGTAGATGCTCCGATTGTAGGCATGGCAAAGCACATCTCTACACACGGGAGGGGACTATACTTTGTACGTGGCTAGACATCTTCACCCCACGCACTGTGGTTGGTTATGGCGCTCATAGCGCGGGGCCTTCGACTGGCTACGTAGCTAGACCTCCTTTGCCCCCGACTTTCATTGATTATCAGGGTGGCGGTCGCATGAGGCGAGCTCACATTGATATGTCCCAGACTCATCCTCATCTGGTGCTCCCGCGAGGTTCTAGATCTGTAAGTACTGTTCCTTACGCCTCTTTGGATTGCTTGCATCTCTTTTTTGTTATCAAGAACTGCATTCTGACGCTTTTTATGTCTGCTTGTAACAGGTTTCTGCTCAGGCTTACAGACATTTGACCAGGTGTGAATGTGTGCCCAAAATTTGGATTCACGCGAGTTTGAAGACATCCGAGTTATTTGAAAAACGGAGTCGCCACGCCATTTTGATTACCTCAAAACTTTGAAAAAAAGGTTTTATGGGTTCGGAGGTTAAGTTACCCCTTGGGAAGAACGTTTGGCGTTCACCCAAGATGCCTTGCCGGAGCAAGTCTCCCATGATTTCATTAATCGTGCTTGCTTGCGTGCTTTCTTGTGTGCATGTGTTTGAAAATAAGGAGGGAATGTCCCAAGTTGTCTTCCGGACGTACAAACCATTTATTGGTTGTCGCTCGGGATTTTTTGGATTTTATGTATTCGGGATTATGATCCCGTCCTCATCTTATGACTTGTGATCATCGCATTTTAAACCTCGGGACCCTCGGGACTTGCGTGATCGAGAGAATGTCTCTCTTTTTGGTCAAAGATGAGGTTCTTTAGGAAGGGAAGGTCCTTAGCCCATCAATCCTACGCTTTAAGACGGTCGAGCTCGTATAGATGCTTCATACTCTTTCTTAAGCGATAATTGGAGATATAGGGTTCAAGGTTGTCCCCTTCTAAAGAAATATGGAACCTTTAATGGAAGGAACGATGCAAAGATGAGAACTTTTACACCGGTCCGTTCCAAGGTTGCTAATGGGGACATGGGGGAATGCATGTAAAAATGATACTTTAGTGAAAAGATGGCATTTTAGAGTGTAAAGCATGTCTTTTGGTTGCAAGGGATGCTTTTTGTGCAAAGAAAAGATTTTTATGCAAAGAAATGCATTTTTATGTTGGAAAATAGCATTTAATGCACAAATGATGCATGAAAATGGCAAAGAATGATTTTTTAATGCAAAGTATGCATTTTGAGTATGAAAATGAGTCTTTGGGTGCAAAGAGTGCATCTTTAATGTGAAAAGGGATGCAAAAAGGATGATTTTTATGCATGAAAATGAGATTTAAGTGCAAAGGATGCATCTTTATTGAAAAGATTGGATCTTTATGTACAAAGGATGTATAAAGATGACTTTTTTATTTGAAAATGGGGATTTTAGGTGCAAAGGATGCACCTTTATGAAAAAAGACTACATTTTTATGACAAATGAGGTCTTAATGCATGCAAAAGGGGAAAGGGGGTGATAAAGATGTGATCTTTATGAATAAATGCCAAGTCCCAAGCAAGATATATGAATGCAATGAGCAAGTATATCAATTAAAATGCAAGGTTAGGGCGTGCGAGGTTACCAATCGTTTCCTTCGCTTCTTCGGACGGAGCTAGGAGGAGAGGTTCGTCTTGGGTCTTCAAGGAGGAGGGAGATGGCTTCTTGAGCTTCTTCTTCGCCTTCTTGAGCCTTCAAGGGTGTTCTTCACGTCTTGGGAGTGACTGATTGTATTGCTATGGATTGTATGTATTGTTGTTGTTGTTGTGAAATGGGTAGAGGAGGGCTCTATTTATAGGCAGTCTGGATAAGGCTAATGAAGCCGTGCGGTCAGAGGCAGCGAGCTAATGCAGCCGTGCGGGCTTATCCATTGTGACTCAGCATTCTAGAACCATGCAAGGTGGCATTATTCTAGAACCTTCCCTCCTAATTAAAAAAACGTGTTTCTTAATTAGGAAGGATTCCCTTCAGCCTTTATTTAATTAAAAACAGTTCCGGAATGTTTCCTAACACTAGGAAGGTCTCTGGGGAATTACCGGAAAACTTTCCGAAATTGTCGGGAAAATTAACCTAAGGCATGAGCCGATTTGGGTACTTACAAGCCCTCGGCAACGTCACTTGCAAGGCGAGTGGGGTTGTCGATAGAAAAGGATCCGATCTGGCGAATGCCGAGACGGATTGGGTGACCAAGGCGGTCGAGTGGCTGAACCTTTTGGAAGGCTACCTATGTATCCCGGAGGAATCAAGCCAGGCCGTAGTTCGGAATTAGGATCCGCTGGGGAAGGAAGAAGAGAAACTGGTCTCTTGCTGGGGAAAAAGAAGAGAAAATGACCTAGGAGGTCAAGCAATTGATCCTACTGGGGATATGCTAGGAGTGACCCAGGTGGTCGGATATCTGAACTTCTATGAGGGGGCGCTTTATCACTGAGGAGTGACAAAGAAACAGGGTGACCAAAGTGGTCGAATGGCTGGACCTTTTATAAAAGGCTACCTACGTATCCCGGAGGAATCAAGCCTTGATCGTAGTTCAAGCATCACTAGATAGGTTAAGAACGATGTCGAGGATCCTTGAAATTTTGACAATTAATGGAGGATGTCACCTGATTTGACAATTACTGGAGGCTGTCACCTAATTTGACAATTACTGGAGGCTGTCACCTAATTTGACAATTACTGGAGGCTGTCACCTAATTTGACAATTACTGGAGGCTGTCACCTAATTTGACAATTACTGGAGGCTGTCACCTAATTTGACAATTACTGGAGGCTGTCACCTAAAAATTATTTCCTTTAACAGAAGCTAAAGCTTACGGCGCTATCTCTTTTACGACGGAGATAGAGGGAGCTAAAGCTAGAAAAACTTAGCATACGTCACTATTCGCGGATAGGGGTAGCACAAGTTGAAATGACTTGGGCATACATCACTATTCGCGGATAGAGGTAGCACAAGTTGAAATGACTTGAGCATACGTCACTATTCGCGGATAGAGGTAGCACAAGTTGAAATGACTTGAGCATACGTCACTATTCGCGGATAGAGGTAGCACAAGTTGAAATGACTTGGGCATACGTCACTATTTGCGGATAGAGGTAGCACAAGTTGAAATGACTTGAGCATACGTCACTATTCGCGGATAGAGGTAGCACAAGTTGAAATGACTTGGGCATACGTCCCTATTCGCGGATAGAGGTAGCACAAGTTGGAATGACTTGAGCATACGTCACTATTCGCGGATAGAGGTAGCACAAGTTGGAATGACTTGAGCATACGTCACTATTCGCGGATAGAGGTAGCACAAGTTGGAATGACTTGAGCATACGTCACTATTCGCGGATAGAGGTAGCACAAGTTGGAATGACTTGAGCATACGTCACTATTCGCGGATAGAGGTAGCACAAGTTGGAATGACTTGGGCATACGTCACTATTCGCGGATAGAGGTAGCACAAGTTTAGAGTTTTGACAATTCGGAGGTTGTCACCTAATGTTATCCCGTTATAACGGAATAACGGAGATCGAAAGAGAAAGAGCGAAATGTCATTCTTCCACCTTGGAATGACGGAGATCGAAAGAAAGAGCGAAATGTCATTCTTCCACCTTGGAATGACGGAGATCGCGAGAAAAATCGAAATGTCATTCTTCCACCTTGGAATGACGGAGATCGAAAGAAAGAGCGAAATGTCATTCTTCCACCTTGGAATGACGGAGATCGAAAGAAAGAGCGAAATGTCATTCTTCCACCTTGGAATGACGGAGATCGCGAGAAAAATCGAAATGTCATTCTTCCACCTTGGAATGACGGAGATCGAAAGAAAGAGCGAAATGTCATTCTTCCACCTTGGAATGACGGAGATCGAAATTTTGTAAAGAAGTAAGAAGGACTCGATGATTTTTGTAAAGAAAGTGGGATATACCCGATAATTTTGTAAAGAAACGGGACGTACCCTGATAATTTTTATAAAGAAACGGGACGTACCCTAATCATTTGAAAATAGAATTGAAAATGCCAATGGCAAACAAAATGAGCCACAGGATAAATTTGTAAAATAGGCTACAGGCATTACGTCACTATAGGGGTAACTAAAGTTTGTAAAAACTTGAGCGTACTTCTCAATCTCTTTCGAATCAGAGATATGGGTAGCTAAAGTTGGGAAAAACTTGAGCGTACTTCTCAATCACTTTCGAATCAGAGATATGGGTAGCTAAAGTTTGGAAAACTTGAGCGTACTTCTCAATCTCTTTCGAATCGTAGATACGGGTAGCTAAAGTTTGGAAAACTTGAGCGTACTTCTCAATCTCTTTCGAATCGTAGATATGGGTAGCTAAAGTTTGGAAAACTTGAGCATACTTCACTATTCGTGATAGAGGTAGCTAAAGTTTGGATTTTGACAATCCGGAAACTGTCGCCTGGCGTTATCTCATTATAAAGGGAATAACGGAGGCGCTTTTTTGGAAGAAAATGTTAGCAATTGGCACGTTACTTGAGCTTAGGGGTTATTTTTTTCTTTTCTTGGAAACATGGTAGGGACTGGGTCTGGATGTACATATGGAATGTGTTTGAAAATTGTTTAAGACGGGTTTCAAGCAGGTGGGGTCGTATCCCTTGGGTGCGCGAACCGAACCGCCGTTGTTGCCGAGATTTTGTCATCGTGGACTAGAATTCCTTCTTGGGCCGAGACTCGGGTTTAAACCTCGGGTCTTGATTAAGGTCCTTTTCTTAAACTCGCGCTTGAAGCCGATGCCGATGTGCTTTATAACCAAAGCGTATGTTCAAGTGACCAAACCTCTCTTCTAGGGACGGATGTAACTTATCTGAGCCCCGGTCCGAGGAAAAACTTTCGCAAAGCCCCATGTCTTACTAAAGCAAGGAAAGATCCTTTCATTTGGCAAAGCCCCGGTTGAATGAACCGAGTAGGCGAAGTGACTTGGCGAAGCCCCGCCCGGTGACCTAGCAAAATCCCAATCCGATTGGTACCGCGAACGTGATCCCGGGGTTAATCTCGACCAAGACTCGAATCCATCTAGGGACCTAGTGAAGAACTCGATGCGAACCCCAAAAATGGCTAAAGAAGCCCCAGCTTAAAGGAATGACTTGGCAAAGACCCAACTTTGAAGAGTTCCAAGGCAAAATTTAATGCGAATTGTAGCGTAAGAGGGAAAACCTATCCTTTTTTCTTTTTTTTTTATTTTTTTATTTAGTCAATCACCAACCTTAAGAAGATGTGAAAGAAAATATTTTAGAAATGTATACATGCAGGGGCATATTTTTTCGAAAGGCGGGAATAAATCCCGATCTTGTGTTATTTTGATGGCCTTATTCGATGTAGGCACAAAAACTCGCTTTGGGTTTGACTCTTTTGAGAGAGTATAAGCGTAGAAAGGTTGGTAAAAGTGTATGGAAGCCCCCGCCGACGTAAAATCACTGTTTAGCACTATTTTTCCTAAGATGTAGAAAAGGAAGACTTGTCAAGACATCTGAAAACTTGTTTTATTTACAATGATCACAAGATTGCTTAAAACCCTTTATTGATGTTCGGGTTATTCAACCGCTAATTTCGATATGAAGAGACATTCTTATTAATCATGAGGAGAAAGTCAACCAATGTCGCGGATCAAAGTTGGCTGGTGTGAAAAAAAAAAAGGTTTGTGTATAGGGAGGTCGTTAATGAGACCGGGTTTTCTGGGATCTGACTGTGTCTATGGGAGAGGTCATTTGATCAGACCGGGTTTTCAGGAATTTGGCTGTGTCTATGGGAGAGGTCATTTGATGAGACCGGGTTTTCAGGAATTTGGATATGCTTATGACCGGACCATTGCTGGTTGCCTACGTTCCCCTCATTGTGAAGAGCTCAGGTCGCCGTAGTTCGGCCTTGGCCGGACTGCTTTGGAAAATGGGATTTTTGTGGTTCCTTTAGTGAAAAGGCTAGGATGAGAAGACTGGATGATGAGGCATGGGCCTCGGGATGATTCCTTGACCAAGTCATTCTTGGACGGCTGCTTCAATAGCTTTCTGATTCTCGTCTTTCATTGGGGGAGAAAGGACTTGCATATGCCTAAAGGCTTATGAAATGCTTCTGCTTTTGCTTCGACCGCCCCATTGTTGTCGACAACTTTCATTTTTTGAGCTTTGGTCTTGCCTGTCCGTCAAGCTTTTGATTGGTAACGCTGGGTCCTTGGCCTCATTTTTCTTTTATTTTTTATGTGCAACCCTGTTTTTTGCCTAGACCGCCCTTTTCTGGGATTTTCAGTCTAGCTGGGTATTACTCTTTTTGCACTACACACATTTTTTTTTTATATGTGCAACCCCGTTTTTGCCTAGACTCGCCCTTTTCTCGGGATTTTCGCCTAGCTGGGTATTACTCTTTTTGCACTACACACATTTTTTTCTTTTTCTTTTTTTTTTTATTTTCTAGAGCACCCGAGGACCAAGCGAGCCCCTGCTTGAACATTCTTGATACCCTTGAAGTCTAAGCCAAGCCCCTAGGTTGTTGTCGACACGGGGTCAATCTTTCGAAGCTGAGTGGCCTTTTTTGTCGTTCCTTGATGTTGTCGCCGTCGTTGACTTGGTCAAGGTGATGGGGAGGACATGGTTCGGGAAAGTGTATGGCTTTGATGAAGGCCTTTTGTGGGGTGAGGAAAGTGTATGGCTTGATGGCATTAGTTGACTTTCTCACACTGATTAATCGGAACGTGAATTATTTCGAGAGATTGTTTGTTGAGCAATGCAAGTGATCATATAAAATAAAACCATTTCATTAAATGTAATGTAGGTGTGCAAATAATGTCTTAAGTCTAGCAAGAAAAGAAGAAGACTCTTTTATAGAAAATTGAAGATTAAATACAATGTCCGTAGAGGACTTGATTGAAAGAGAAAAGTACTAGAACCTACGAAAGTTGACTGAGAGACTATTTTCTTTTTCCTTCTTTTTTTTTTTTTTTTTTTTTTTTTTTTTTTTTTATACTTAAGGATAGGTAGACCCTAGTCTAGCTACTCTTCGCGGGTTGGACTACATTTCTACCCTTCAAAGATTGGAAGTAAATTCTTGATGCTCTTTGGTCCGAACCTTGGTCATTGACTTGGTCACCATTCCGAATGTAGTCCGTCGGTTTTGGTCCATTGGGCCGCTCAAGCTTGCCTCGCTTCGATTAACCCTTGGACCGCTCTCTTCAAGGCTATACAGCTTGTCGGTTGTGTGGCCATAATGACTATGGAAGGTGCAATGCTCATTCATGTCGAGGAGTGCATTTGAGCTCTTTCGATGGTAGTCTCTAAGGGGCTCCAGGAGGCCTAGCTTTACTAAAGCCTTGAAGATTAAGCCCATGGGTATCCCAAAATCATCAAAATGTTCTCGTTGTCTCTGAGGACCACTATTTATTGGTACCTTCTTGATGTCGTCCATTGTACACAATGCCTTCTTTCCTTTACCGTATGTTGCGGCCGTGTTGGAAGGGTAAGGTCTATAGCGGCGAGACATTTTCAAACCAAGTGCTTCCCGTGCACGAACCCTTTTATGTAATCATCAATGTAAGCGTCAAGATTCGACTCCTTTGTGTCGATGCGCGAGATTGGTAGGGTGAGATGGCTTGAGTCGAGCGATTGTCGATACTTTCGCCGCTAGGCTTTTCCCGTATTTTCTTAATTGGCTCTACCAATATTCCTTCGAACGAGTCAATAGGAGCATTAGGACCACACGACCCCGCCACAAGATTGGCATCGCAAATGAAACCACAGAGGGAAGTACCCCGGTGGGAGAGATGACAAACCGAGCATTCAAAGCGTGACCGTGACCGTAACCTTCCTTGTAAGTCAAACTTGAAGCATAGGAATACGAACCAAAGGATCGGGAGTGGTGAGACTCATAAGGGGCCTCATAGGTCCGACACTGCCGAAGACGGGGATATATGGCTCGTAATAGTTGAATACCAGGAGTACCGAGCGCCGATCCAAATGACCGCCGAAGACATGAGGTTCGAGGCACCATAAAAGTAGGACCGAACGTGTCTTGACCACACCGAGGACGTGACCGGAAGAACAATGTGTATACCGTACTTGGTGAGCGTAAGCAACTTGCGTAATGCGAGTGCGAATTGGATGAGGAGCATTTGACCTTGTCTCGACTTCCTAACTCGGAGGAGAGGGGTAGAGCTTGGAGCCCGAGGAGCGAACCGATCCAAATTGGTTTGCGGGGTCATGTCAAACCTGTCGGGCTTGGGAAGCCGCAACCGACCCATTCCAAGATGATGACCTAAACCCGACTGGGCCGTGAAGCGGTAAACCGACCCATTCCAAGATGATGACCCGAACTCCGACTGGGCCGAGAAATCGGGGTAGCCGTAGCATTTGCTCTCGTTGGTGGTGAACAAAGCCGGGTCTTATCTCGAGGAGGTGAGGTCATCGGGACCCCGATGGCTTGGGACATTGGAAAGGACTCGCAAAGGGGTAGTCCTTGGCAAGGGATCATATGTGGATGGAGGAGGGCATTGGTTATAGGATAGAGGAGCCGAAATTGCCGCATCCTGGAGTTTCATCTTCTACCAGGGAACCATCGCTTTGACCACTATCTCGAACCCTATGGCTACGGAGCGCATCAATGATCATGGCTTGTCGTTCCTCATGGACCTTATGACTCTTTTCCGTGGCTAAGGCTAGCTCTTCTTCCCTAGTCATCTCGATTACCCAAACCACCGCCGTTTCTCACAAATCGGCCATTCTCGACTCTCCGAACCGACAAAACCGAGGATTCTCGCGAACCTGTTCGAGAATTTTGCGCTAACAAGTTGCTGACCCGGTATTCTCATCCACTTCTTTCTCGCTGCGGGAAAGGGATAGGTAAGGTTTAGACTAGGGGTAGGCAAGATTTAGACTCGGGGTAAGCAAGGTTTAGACTCGGAGATGGGTGAGGTTTAGACTCGGGGTAAGCAAGGTTTAGACTCGGAGATGGGTGAGGTTTAGACTCGGGGTAAGCAAGGTTTAGACTCGGAGATGGGTGAGGTTTAGACTCGGGGTAAGCAAGGTTTAGACTCGGAGATGGGTGAGGTTTAGACTCGGAGATGGGTGAGGTTTAGACTCGGGGTAAGCAAGGTTTAGACTCGGAGATGGGTGAGGTTTAGACTCGGAGATGGGTGAGGTTTAGACTCGGGGGCAAGTGTTTAGGCTGAAAGCTCAAGTAACATGCACTTATCGCTTAACTCATTTTCTCCTAATCCTAATTGATTGGAAAAGATTGGACCTTGAAAGGCCAAGATCGAAAATCGGAGATCGGACCGAAAAGGTCTCGATTAGGGATTTGACCATGAAAGGTCGGGATAGGAAAATAGGAAATCGGACCGAGGAGGTCTCGATTAGGGATTTGACCATGAAAGGTCGGGATAGGAAATCGGACCGAGGAGGTCTCGATTAGGGGTTTGACCATGAAAGGTCGGGATAGGAAATCGGACCGAGGAGGTCTCGATTAGGATTTCGAGACGGGACCATGCAATTATGATTACATTAATTGTTCAAGTTTACTTAAAACAATGTCTTTTATTTATTTCTATTTGGTTGGAAAAGGGGTTTGCCCTTCTTTTCGCAACTACTCTAGATCCCGGATCGGTGGGTTCCGTCACTACGTCTATAAGCCCCTCGTATTCCACCTGTATTTCGACCTCCCAGGGTGGACAGCCCCGGGCGAGGGTCCTATAGGGCACGCGGATCCCACCGACCGAGAGTAAAGAACGCTCCTATCGGGTCCAGCGGGTCATAGGACCTTTCAACGCACGAGCGATGCGGATCATTGTCAAGGCAATACAGGGAAAGTCTCGTCTCTTTGCCTTAACAGAGTTTTGCGTAGTTTCGCTTGAGCGAATGACGTTTTGACTTTTGGTAATGTCCGAGAGAATAATAGGCATGGGTCGGGCGGTAAAGCCGGATGACACGGTGTCACATTGAACTTCGTTGCATACGCAGGCGTGAGTCGAATCGAAGTCAATGCCTGGTCAAGATCTTGCCAATTTTTCCTCGTCGGAATTTTGGCAGAGCTTCGCTTGAGCGAAAGATCTTTTGATTTTTGGCAAAGACTAGGTCTTGACTCTTACGCATTCCGTGCGGGTCAAAGTCAAAGTTAATGTCGGAGTCAAAATCCCACCGATTTTTCCTTGTCGGAATTTCGGCGTAATCTCGCTTGAGCGAGAAATCTTGGCTTCCGTTATGAACTAAGGCTTGACCTTTACGTGGGTAGGCAACTGGGCTATATGACACGGACTAGACCAAAAACCAACCAAAAGTCACGGATTTTTGAAATGTGTGACACGGACCGTGCATTGGTCGACACCGGCCGCCATGGGGAGGTTGGGATGATTCCGTGCGCGCCCGGAGCATCGTAAGGCCGTCCGTGATCGCACCGAAACCACCCTCGGGTTTGAAGGACGTGCGTGCAAAGTGTACGGGATATATCTGCGCGTAGTGTGCGGTCTCCTAAAAATGTTCCTTTTGAGTTAAAACAGAAATTTTCATAATGTGTTTTAAAGGAATGATTTTCGGGACGGGGAAAATGCAACACGTAAGCACGTAAATTTTCTGGGAGCCCCGCCGCCATGGAGCCGAGTAGCCCCAAGCCGCTAGGACCGCCAGATTAACCATGATTTTTCCCGGTGGAATTGCCACTGAGGTCGCCCGGTCAGAATCCAATGAGGATTGAGCCGTACGACTGCATGGATCAATTTTCCAGGTTCCACTCCTTTTGCTTTTTCGGGTTGTTTCCCGTTCAAAGTATGCAAAGATTCCAAGATGCAAATGATGCAATGCATGGTAAAGAAAGCAAGCATGATTAATGAAATCGGTGATGGGAGTCTAACCCGCTCAAAGGGAAAAGCTTTCTTCTATTTTTTTTCAAAATTATTTTTTTCGAAAAGGGATACTGGTACGTGGATTGTTAAACCACCGGTTATCCCAACTCCCACGTCAGGGAGTGTACAGGAAGGGCAAGTGGTTTCCACCTATATACCAAGTATCGATTTTTGTTTTGAAAATAAAAGCTTTTCTCCTTTGGGATATCCCCAGCGGAGTCGCCAAACTGTGAATGTGTGCCCAAAATTTGGATTCACGCGAGTTTGAAGACATCCGAGTTATTTGAAAAACGGAGTTGCCACGCCATTTTGATTACCTCAAAACTTTGAAAAAAAGGTTTTATGGGTTCGGAGGTTAAGTTACCCCTTGGGAAGAACGTTTGGCGTTCACCCAAGGTGCCTTGCCGGAGCAAGTCTCCCATGATTTCATTAATCGTGCTTGCTTGCGTGCTTTCTTGTGTGCATGTGTTTGAAAATAAGGAGGGAATGTCCCAAGTTGTCTTCCGGACGTACAAACCATTTATTGGTTGTCGCTGGGGATTTTTTTTGGATTTTATGTATTCGGGATTATGATCCCGTCCTCATCTTATGACTTGTGATCATCGCATTTTAAACCTCGGGACCCTCGGGACTTGCGTGATCGAGAGAATGTCTCTCTTTTTGGTCAAAGATGAGGTTCTTTAGGAAGGGAAGGTCCTTAGCCCATCAATCCTACGCTTTAAGACGGTCGAGCTCGTATAGATGCTTCATACTCTTTCTTAAGCGATAATTGGAGATATAGGGTTCAAGGTTGTCCCCTTCTAAAGAAATATGGAACCTTTAATGGAAGGAACGATGCAAAGATGAGAACTTTTACACCGGTCCGTTCCAAGGTTGCTAATGGGGACATGGGGGAATGCATGTAAAAATGATACTTTAGTGAAAAGATGGCATTTTAGAGTGTAAAGCATGTCTTTTGGTTGCAAGGGATGCTTTTTGTGCAAAGAAAAGATTTTTATGCAAAGAAATGCATTTTTATGTTGGAAAATAGCATTTAATGCACAAATGATGCATGAAAATGGCAAAGAATGATTTTTTAATGCAAAGTATGCATTTTGAGTATGAAAATGAGTCTTTGGGTGCAAAGAGTGCATCTTTAATGTGAAAAGGGATGCAAAAAGGATGATTTTTATGCATGAAAATGAGATTTAAGTGCAAAGGATGCATCTTTATTGAAAAGATTGGATCTTTATGTACAAAGGATGTATAAAGATGACTTTTTTATTTGAAAATGGGGATTTTAGGTGCAAAGGATGCACCTTTATGAAAAAAGACTACATTTTTATGACAAATGAGGTCTTAATGCATGCAAAAGGGGAAAGGGGGTGATAAAGATGTGATCTTTATGAATAAATGCCAAGTCCCAAGCAAGATATATGAATGCAATGAGCAAGTATATCAATTAAAATGCAAGGTTAGGGCGTGCGAGGTTACCAATCGTTTCCTTCGCTTCTTCGGACGGAGCTAGGAGGAGAGGTTCGTCTTGGGTCTTCAAGGAGGAGGGAGATGGCTTCTTGAGCTTCTTCTTCGCCTTCTTGAGCCTTCAAGGGTGTTCTTCACGTCTTGGGAGTGACTGATTGTATTGCTATGGATTGTATGTATTGTTGTTGTTGTTGTGAAATGGGTAGAGGAGGGCTCTATTTATAGGCAGTCTGGATAAGGCTAATGAAGCCGTGCGGTCAGAGGCAGCGAGCTAATGCAGCCGTGCGGGCTTATCCATTGTGACTCAGCATTCTAGAACCATGCAAGGTGGCATTATTCTAGAACCTTCCCTCCTAATTAAAAAAACGTGTTTCTTAATTAGGAAGGATTCCCTTCAGCCTTTATTTAATTAAAAACAGTTCCGGAATGTTTCCGGAACGCTGGGAAGGTCTGGGGAATTACCGGAAAACTTTCCGAAATTGTCGGGAAAATTAACCGGAAGGCATGAGCCAGATTTGGGTACTTACACCAGGGCATATACCGGCGCTGTGGGCATGATTGGCAAGCTCCAGAAAGGCATGAGTTTCTGGAAGAATCAGTGCCGGTCACAGGGTTCGATTGATATCTCTCCACCTGGCCAACCGAGAAGGAAGAAGAGCCGCTCTGATGACGTGGGCACCAGCGGGAGCACTAGAGGACCGACGCCTCGGACAAAGACTGCAAATGTGCCTCTTTACAGACCCATTGAGATTGACGATGATGATGAGGATGAGGATGAGGATGGTGGAGCTGAGACGGCCACAGATTACGAGCTTGACTCTGTCGTCATCACGGAGCTTGACGACTACTATCGCACGGGGACCATAGCTTATGAGGCACCTTCGGACGATCCTGACGATGAGCAAGAGGAGGCTGAGGATGACGACGAGGATGGAGATGAGGAGGGTGATGGGGATGGAGATGATTCAGAGTAGCCCCTTTTTCCCTAGACATTTGTGGCTTTTGGTTATTGTACCCCCTTTGGGGAAAACACATGTTATTATTTTTTTTTATGCACAACTTTTGGACTTGATCTACTTTGTATGTACAAATGGTTTGAATGGATGACTTGGATGAATTTTTAGCTTGTAAATGAATGCATGAGTGTATATGGGGTAAATGAACCCTTCCTTATGCATTTGAGAGGTGGATGGGTGGTATTCTACGGCCATTGACAAGTCGGGGATTGCCACAGGGAGAACAGGAAGCTGCAGATTGCTGATGTCTGATGTGGCTTATTATGTCGCACGACATAAGAAGCCAACTGGCTAGGTTTGTCGCGTGACATAAGTAGCCTGAACTGAATTTTTCATGCCCTTTGGCCTTGGACTGGAATTGCCGACACGGGTTGGAATTGGGGGATCAAAGAGGTCACCTACCTGGCCTCCTTGGGACAATGGCAAAGAGATATTTGGTCCTTTCCTACAGAAACGGGGTGTCCTAGGAGGTCAAGCAACTCTTCATAGGAATGTTCCAAATCAAAAAGGGGTGACCAATGTGGTCAGAAAATTGGACTCTCATGAAAGGCTTACGCACCATTGGAGAGTGGAGGAAGAAAAAGGTGACCAATGTGGTCGGATGGCTGAACCTTTATGAAAGGCTACCTACGTATCCCGGAGGAATCAAGCCTTGATCGTAGTTCAAGCTTTACCTAGACAGTTAGGAACGATGTCTAGGATTTTCGACGTTTTGACAATTAGGAAACTGTCGCCTAGAGTTATCTCGTTATAACGGAAGTAACGAAGGCGCTTTTGGGAGAAAACGTTATCATTAGCAATTGGTACGTTACTTGAGCCTAGGGATGATTTTTCTCTTGGAAACATGGTGGAGACTGGGTCTGGATGTACATATGGAATTGTGTTTGGGAATCGTTTAAGACGGGTTTCAAACAGGTGGGGTTGTATCCCTTGGGCGCGGACTGAACTGTTGCTTTTATTGAGATGTTGTTTATGTGGTCGAGAATTCCTTCTTGGGCTGAGACTGGGTTTAAACCTCGGGTCTTGATTAAGGTCCTTTTCTTAAACTCTGGCGCTTGAAGCTGATGCTGACAGGTTTTTACAACCAAGCAGATGTTGGAGTGACCAAACCTTTCTTCTAGGGATGGATGTGACTTATCGGAGCCCCGGTCGGAGGAAAAACTTTCTGCAAAACCCCATGTCTTACTAAAGCAAGGAAAGATCCTTTCATTTGGCAAAGCCCCGGTTGAATGAACTGAGCAGGCGAAGTGACTGTAGCTTGATGCAGTGTTCTAACAAAAATCCCAATCTGATTGGTACTGCGGAAATGATCCTGAGGTTGATCTTGGCCAAGACTGACTCCATCTAGGGACCTAGTGAAGAACTCGATGCGAACCCCAAAAATGGCTAAAGAAGCCCCAAGTTTAAAGGAATGGCTTAGCAAAATCCCAGACTTGAAGAGTTTCAAGGCAATCCTAATGCGAATTGTAGCAGAAGAAGGAAAACCTATCCTTTTCCTTTTTTTTATTATTTTTTTTTTAGTCACTCAGTCAACCTTAAGAAGATGTGGACGAAGAGAAGAACTTTTAGGAAGATATATACATGCAGGGGCATATTTTTTCGAAAGGTGGGAATAGCTCCCGATTTTGTGTTATTTTGACGGCCTTATTTGACGTAGGCACAAAAACTCGCTTTAGGTTTGACTCTTTTGAGAGAGTATAAGCGTAGAAAGGTTGGTAAAAGTGTATGGAAGCCCCTGCTGATAGAAAATTAGTATTTAGCTCTATCTTTCCTAAAATGTAGAAAAAGAAGACTTGTCAAGACATCTGAAAACTTGCTTTATTTACAATGATCACAAGATTGCTTAAAACCCTTTATTGATGTTCGGGTTATTCAACCGCTAATTTCGATATGAACAAACATTCTTATTAATCATGAGGAGAAAGTCAACCAGTGTCGCGGATCAAGGTTGGCTGGTGTGAAAGAAAGGTTTGTGTATAGGGAGGGTCATTGATGAGACCGGGTTTTCTGGGATTTGAATATGCTTATGGGAGAGGTCATTTGATGAGACCGGGTTTTCGGGAATTTGAATATGCTTATGACCGGACCATTGCTGGTTGCCTACGTTCCCCTCATTGTGAGGAGCTCAGGTCGCCGTAGTTCGGCCTTGGCCGGACTGTGTTTGGCTTTGGGAAATGGGATTTGTGGTTCCTTTAGTGAAAAGGCTTAGGATGAGATGATGAGGCGTGGGCCTCGGGATGATTCCTTGACCAAGTCATTTCGGACGGTTGCTTCTGATTTTCATCTTTCATTGGGGGAGAAGGGATTTGCACGTGCCTAAAGGCTTACGAAATGCTTCTGGCTTTGCTTCAACCGCCCCATTGTTATCGACAACTTTCATTCTTTGAGCTTTGGTCTTGCCTGTCCGTCAAGCTTTTGATTGGTAACGCTGGGTCCTTGGCCTCATTTTTCTTTTATTTTTTATGTGCAACCCTGTTTTTTGCCTAGACCGCCCTTTTTTTGGGATTTTCAGCCTAGCTGGGCATTACTCTTTTTGCACCAAGATTTCTTCTTTTTTTTATATATGTGCAACCCTGTTTTTTGCCTAGGCGCCCTTTTCTCGGGATTTTCGGTCTAGGCGGGTATTACTCTTTTTGCACTACACACATTTTTTTCTTTTTCTTTTTTTTTATTTTCTAGAGCACCCGAGGACCAAGGCGAGCCCCTGCTTGAACATTCTTGATACCCTTGAAGTCTAAGCCAAGCCCCTAGGTTGTTGTCGACACGGGGTCAATCTTTCGAAGCTGAGTGGCCTTTTTTGTCGTTCCTTGATGTTGTCGCCGTCGTTGACTTGGTCAAGATGAAGGTGGACATGGTTTGGGAAAGTGTATGACTTTGATGAAGGCCTTTTGTGGGGTGAGGAAAGTGTATGGGGAAGGCATTAGTTGACTTTCTCACACTGATTAATCGGAACGTGACTTATTTCGAGAGATTATTTGTTGAGCAATGCAAGTGATCATATAAAATAAAACCATTTCATTAAATGTAATGTAGGTGTGCAAATAATGTCTTAAGTCTAGCAAGAAAAGAAGAAGACTCTTTTATAGAAAATTGAAGATTCATTACAATGTCCATAGAGGACTTAATTGAAAGGAAAAAATACTAGGACCTACGAAGGTCGACTGAGAGACTATTTTTCCTTTTTTTTTTTTTTTTTTTTTTTTTTTTTTTTTTTTTAAGGATAGGTAAACCCTAGTCTAGCTACTCTTCGCGGGTTGGACCGCCGGGGAGCTTGAGCTTTCCTTCGTAGATCGGCCCACCGAATTTCTTTCTTCGATCCACACACTTGTGTCACATGACCATAATGCTTGTGGTACTCACGTAACTTGGTCACATCAACTCTACTTGGGTTTCTTGGCTTATGATTCTCGAGAGGTGTGAGAAGGCTTCGTTTCACCAAATCGTTGAAAACTTTGCTCATGGGCATCCCAAAATCATCGGCGACGTTTCGACCTTGCACTTCTTGAATTGACCTCTTGTCATAACTTTCTTCTTTGGCCCATGGAGGTTCTCAAGCTTCCCATCTTCTATCAACTTTTGGATCTCATGCCTCAAATAGGTGCAATCATCGGTGTCGTGCCCATGGTATTGATGGAAAAGGCAATGCTTGGACTCATCCAACCGAATGCTTGGGGTTCTGGGCTTCCAATTCTCCGGTGGCTTTATCGGTTTTCTTTCACTAGCTCTTCCGAGAATCTTGCTTAAAGGCATCTCTGTATTGTTAAAGTGAAAGGAGCGAGGTTTTCTGGGACCTTGTTATTCTCAAGACTCGATTCCCATTGTCCAATTGGTTCCAGCTGTTGGATTTGGGTGAAGGAAGGCGTGACATTCTTTCCTTTGTGAGGTGCGGTCTTTGAGCCGAGGTACGGTTCTTTGCTTGGTATTGGGTTATGCTCGGTGGAGTCATTTCCTTGCACAGTCCGACATCTTGGGTCAAGGGAGTATTGATACTCATCATGAGGTCAAGCTTCTCTTGCATCATTTCACTTGCTCCATCAACATTGCCACATAGGGGTCAACGGGGACTCTTGGGCTACCGGGCCGGCAATGGACTTGTAGTAGCGGCCCGGCTGAATTCATTAAGTCCGTGAGGTAACAGTGAAAACTTCGGTTCATCCTTTGGCAACTCATGATCGCATTCGAGGTGGGTATAGGGGCTTCGAACATAGCCACATATCTCAAGCGATTATGTGAGGTTGGAGCATAAAGCGGCGGTATTGCCGAGGCGAGGGATAAGTGGGGTGAAATCCAATCCGTTACGAGAAGGCGAGGGCAATGGGGCCACGATGAGGCAGGATGTTGGAAAGGACCGAGGAGAAGTGGTCCTTGGCAAGGGATCATATGTGGATGGAGGAAGGTATTGGTTATAGGGTGGGAGGCTGAGATGGCTACTTACGGAGTCTCATCTTCGACCACTACCGGAGAAGCCGTTGGACTCAATTGTTACTTGGATTCCATTGCGGCGAAGAGCACCGATGAGCAATGACAGCTGCTCTTCATGATCCTATGGGCATTTTCCAAAGCCAGGACTAACTCTTCCTTCCTAATCATCGATTTCCCATACCCTCACCGTTTTTACGTCAAATCGCCATTCGACTCTACGAGCCGATGAACCTGCGAAAAGCTGCTGACCCAGTACTCTCGCTCACTTCTTTTTCGCTGCGGGAAAGGGGATAGGCAAGGTTTAGACTCGGGGATAGGTAAGGTTTAGACTCGGGGATAGGTAAGGTTTAGACTCGAAGGTAAGTGTTTAGGCTGAAGGCTCAAGTAACATGCCCTTATCGCTTTAACTTTTGCTCGAAACGCATTTTCTCCTAATCCTAATTGATCGGAAAAGATGAGACCTTGAAAGGTCAAGATTGGAAGTAGAGATCGGACCGAAGGGGGTCACGATTAAGGATTTGACCATGAAAGGTCGAGATGAGGAAAACGGAGATCGGACCGAAAAGGTCTCGATTAGGGATTTCAGAGATAGGAACATGCAATTATGATTACACTAATTGTTCAAGTTTACTTAAAACAATGTCTTTTATTAATCTCTAATTGGTTGGAAAAGGGGTTCTGCCCTTCTTTTTCACAACTACTCTAGATCCTGGATCAGTGGGTTCCGTCACTACGTCTATAAGCCCCTCGTATTCCACCTGTATTTCGACCTCCCGGGGTGGACGGCCCGGGCGAGGGTCCTATAGGGCACGCGGATCCCACCGACCGAGAGTAAAGAACGCTCCTATCGGGTCTAGCGGGTCATATGACCTTTCAACGCACGAGCGATGCGGATTATTGTCAAGGCAATACAGGGAAAGTCTCGTCTCTTTGCCTTAACAGAGTTTTGGCAGAGTTTCGCTTGAGCGAATGACGGTTTCTGACTTTCGGTAATGTCCGAGAGAATAATAGGCATGGGTCGGGCGGCAAAAGCCGGATGACACAGTGTCACATTGAACTTCGTTGCATACACGGTGCGTGGGTCAGAATCGAAGTCAATGCCGGTCAAGATCTTGCCAATTTTTCCTTGTCGGAATTTTGGCAGAGCTTCGCTTGAGCGAAAGATCTTTTGATTTTTGGCAAAGACTTGGTCTTGACTCTTACGCATTCCGTGCGGGTCAAGGTCAATAGTCAATGTCGGAGTTGAGATCTCGCCAATTTTTCCTTGTCGGAATTTTGGCAAAGTTCTTCTTCCGTTATGAACTAAGGCTTGACCTTTACGAGGGTATGCAACTAGGCTATATGACACGGACTAGACCAAAAACCAACCAAAAAGTCACGGTTTTTTGAAACGTGTGACACGGTGTGCATTGGTCGACACCGTCGCCATGGGGAGGTTGGGATGATTCCGTGCGCGCCGGGAGCATCGTAAGGCTGTCCGTGACTGCAGCTGGAACCACCCTCGGGTTTGAAGGACGTGCGTGCAAAGTGTACAGGATATATCAGGTGCGCGTAGTGTGCGGTCTCCTAAAAATGTTCCTTTTTGAGTTAAAACAGAGATTTTCATAATGTGTTTTAAAGGAATGATTTTCGGGACGGGGGAAAATGCAACACGTAAGCACGTAAATTTTAAGGAGCCCCGATCGGTCATGGAGCCGAGTAGCCCCACGCCGCTAGGATGCCCAGATTAACCATGATTTTTCCTGGTGGAATTGCCACTGAGGTCGCCCGGTCAGAATCCAATGAGGATTGAGCCGTACGACTGCATGGATCAATTTTCCAGGTTCCACTCCTTTTGCTATTTTTCGGGTTATTTCCCGTTTCAAAGTATGCACAGATTCCAAGATGCAAATGATGCAATGCATGGCAAAGAAAGCAAGCATGATTAATGAAATCGGCGATGGGAGTCTAACCCGCTCAAAGGGAAAAGCTTTCTTTTATTTTTTTCAAAATTGTTTTTCGAAAAGGGATACTGGTACGTGGATTGTTAAACCACCGGTTATCCCAACTCCCACATCAGGGAGTGTACAGGAAGGGCAAGTGGTTTCCACCTATATACCAAGTATCGATTTTAGTTTGTTTTGAAAATAGAAGCTTTTCTCTTTTGGGATATTCCCCAGCGGAGTCGCCAAACTGTGAATGTGCGCCCAAATTTTGTGTTCACGCGAGTTTGAAGACATCCGATTTAATTTGAAAAACGGAGTCGCCACGCCATTTTGATTACCTCAAAACTTTGAAAAAAAGGTTTTATGGGTTCGGAGGTTAAGTTACCCCTTGGGAAGAACGTTTGGCGTTCACCCAAAGTGCCTTGCCGGAGCAAGTCTCCCAAGATTTCAGTAATCGTGCTTGCTTGCGTGCTTTCTTGTGTGCATGTGTTTGAAAATAAAGAGGGGGGAATGTCCCAAGTCGTCTTCCGGACGTACAAACCATTTGTTGGTTGTCGCTCGGGATTCCTTGGAATTTTATGTATTTGGGATTATGATCCCGTCCTCATCTTATGACTTGTGATCATCGCATTTTAAACCTTGGGACCCTCGGGACTTGCGTGATCGAGAGAATGACTGTCTTTTGGTCAAAGATGAGGTTCTTTAGAAAAGGAGGGTCCTTAGCCCATCAATCCTACGCTTTAAGACGGTCGAGCTCATATAGAGGCTTCATACTCTTTCTTAAGCGATAATCGGAGATATAGGGTTCAAGGTGTCCCTTTCTAAAGAGATATGGAACCTTTAATGGAAGGAACGATGCAAAGATGAGAACTTTTACACCGGTCCGTTCCAAGGTTGCTAATGGGGACATGGGGGAATGCATGTAAAAATGATACTTTAGTGAAAAGATGGCATTTTTGGAGTGTAAAGAATGTCTTTTGGTTGCAAGGGATGCCTTTTGTGCAAAGAAAAGATTTTTATGTAAAGAATGTATTTTTATGTTGGAAAATAGCATTTAATGCACAAATGATGCATGAAAATGGCAAAGAATGATTTTTTAATGCAAAGTATGCATTTTGAGTATGAAAATGAGTTTTTAAATGCAAAAGATGCATCTTTAATGTGAAAAGGGGGTTTTGAGTGCAAAGGATGCACCATTAAAGCAAAGATGTCATTTTGGTGAAAAAGATATCCTTTTAATGCAAATGATCTTTGCTCTGTATGCAAATGTTTTAGTTTAAATGCGGATTGGTGCATTAGAAAAGGAAAACATCAGATTGCGGTGAAAAGATAAGGAGTCTGCAACCGGCTATGTATGTCGCGCGACATAGGCTGCCTATGTCGCGTGACATAATAAGCCATTTTGCGAAGCCTAAACAAGCGAGATTTGCGAGAGGTAACAAGGCACCAAAATGGTCAAGTTACTTCACAAACAAATCTCGTAGAGCATGTTTATTGATAATGACCACTTCAAGAGGGTGTGGATATGAGGGATCCACACTCATCTTGAGTGTTCATGCAAAACCAAGTTAAGCCGGAGCTTTTATATAAAATGCAATGAAATAAAATGTGGATCTGGGTAATATGAAGCTAAAGCATGCAACTTTAATCGTAATACTACATTATCAATGCATGTAACACATAGATTTCATATTCAAAGGAAAATAGAGAGTGGAAAAGGGGTAGAAACTCGTTACCCTTGAAGATCCATAACTCCTATATCAAGTTAGGTATAGGAGCCTTTTAGCGTCCTCCTCAGGAGGCGAGTTCGAGCCTTGGATCCTTGAGAACCTCGAGTTCTTGATGTATAGGAAGTGTGTGTGTGTGTGGGAAGTGTGTGTGTGATTAGTTTGGGAGGATTGAGGTGATTTGGGGGTATGTGAGGAGAGAGGAGGCTTACGGAGCGTATTCCCTATAGAGGGGGCGAGGGGTGGAAGAGGTGTGTTCAAAATGAGAGGTGAAGGCCTCTATTTATAGAGTCACTGCATGGGCTTGTTATGTCGCACGACATGATAAGCCATAACCGTTTTCCTTCTAGAAACATGCAAGGTGGCATGGTTCTAGAACTCTTCTTGGCTGGTTATGTCGCACGACATAAGTAGCCACTTCTGGATTCTTCTAGAAACATGCAAGGTGGCATGGTTCTAGAACTCTTCCTGGCTGGTTATGTCGCACGACATAAGTAGCCAAATCTGGATTTTTCTAGAAACATGCAAGGTGGCGATCTTCTAGAAGGGTTTTGGGATTAAGAAAAACGTGTTTCTTAATCACCAAGCATTTCCTTCAGCCCTTAAAAGGCTTGGAACAGTTCCGGAATTGTTCCGGAACTTTAGGAAAATCCGGGGAATTACCGGAAAAATTACCGAAATTGCCGGGAAAATTAACCGGAAGGCATGAGCCAGATTTGGGTACTTACATCGTCGTACATCCGTTTATGA